>CAJNSZ010001364.1:6301-24562 GCA_905329745.1 Rotaria sp. Silwood2 | reverse complement strand
ATTTCGTAGTGATCCATGTAAAAGTAAACAAAATCTACTTTTTTCCAGATGAATATAAAAAATTTTTTTTCTTCTTCAATGATTTTTATTTAAAAATATGAAGTAAAGTAATGATGAGAATATCTTTAATTAAATTAGTCAAACTAAGAAAAAAAAACAGATTAAAACATATTCTTTCACGTATTATTCTCGTTTATCTTTCTTTCTTAATCTTTATGATAGTTCTCTAATTTCTTTCTTTCTGTAAACATAGAGATCGGCCAAGGTCAAAGCAGTGTTGCTTGCCAGATTATACACACGGTAAGGGTGAAGGGGTGTGTGTAATAATATACAGAAGTACCTCAGTATCACATTCTTGCTGATAGATAGAAATATCGAAAAAAATCAATGAACAACGTTGATCGATCGACACGTTCAATTATGAGTCATTGCTTTTCAATGATCAGCTAATCAATTTGATTTAATTGCAGTTTATAAACTTGAGTAGAACTCTTTATGATAAAGAATCTTTGAAAAACTATGAATTTATTTTTATCTATTCGGAATATTTTTTTTTTCTGTGTACTTTTGATCTAATTTATTTTTCTACACAAAGTACCATCTTTTAGTGACATCTTCTTATTGTTCTCTGACTGCAAACAGGAAGAAAAAGGAGAGAAACAACAAAATTGACCTTGTTCTATATTAAGCAAAGCCTCGAATATTCGGACTGAAGATAAAAAAAAAAACAGAGAATGATGGTAATGTACTCTATGTATAAATATCATAGAGAAAGAAAAGCAGGTTATGAGTATTACGCGTATGGAATACTCTCCGTAAATATATATATATAGTATGTAGTTGATACTATAAAGCAAGATAAACAATACATTGCAAATAATCTGATACATTCATAATAAGAATAAAATGAGAACGACCGTATTTTTATTTCTTGTTTGTATCACCATTGGCCTTTGCCTTTGGTTTATACCAATTGGTACTGAAGCACATCCACTTTCACGTAATGGTTTTTTCCGATGTCCACCAACATGTCACGTTTATTGTCCATGTGGAAATATTCTTGATACAAATAATTGTCCAATGTGTCGTTGTCGACCATCGAATACTTGTACAGGAAGACATCCAAATGCATTTGGACGACCACAAAATTCAAAAACAAAGATTTTGTATTGATTTTAACAAACAATAAAACTCATCATAATACTTTTCTAGATATTTTCTTTAATATTTAGTGATATTTCGTTTTTTTTTGTTTTTGTTTCTAAATCCTTGTTAAATGTCTATGTTGAGTAAATTTTCAGTGTGTTATAATTTAGAAAGATTTTAAAGCTAAATAATAAATGATTTATCAGATAAATAACGAATGAAATAAACAATTTTTTATGAATTTATTTCTTCGGCACATTAGCATTGAAAAATGTTAATAGTTATCGAATGTTTAGTTTTTTTAATTCAATGTAATATAAGTTTATACTAAGAACTGGACAATTCTTTTGTTTTCTAACAAAATCAATTCTATAGCGGATCATACGAGATTATTCTCACTAACGTCAAGAACTATATCCTATAGATAAGTTCTTGAGGAGAATTCGTGTGATTAAACCTTTTATCTATATAATGATGATACTATTTGAACTATAATTGTCCATTGAAATATTTTATACATAATTTAAGATATAAAACAAAAAAGAATAATTAGTATTTTCACAGAATTTATGCACTTAGAGAACAAAGTTTATTTAGGAATTTCTATCTGCGCATAAGTATAACACGAGCCGTATCAAGGCCATTATTTGTTGTCCTTGTCAAGTAAGGCCAGTAATCTATAAATATGTATGATACATGTTAACCTTTAAGCATTCAAAGATTGATTAATGGAATTCATAACAGAATAGTAAATCTTTGATTATTGAATACAAGGCTAGATAAAATTTTTTTTCTTATTGAGAAACTATTTTGAACGTTGAAAAAAATCATCGTTTTATTTTTAGCATATAGATATGATTTAAATTGATACTATTATTAATAAGTATTAGAGAAAACGTATTTTTTTTTAATAAATCATAAAACACTATTTTAGACATATACTTGACAAAGTTTGATCCGTAGCCACAATGTTTATGGGTATGATATTTTAGTTGTACTCCCACATGATATATATGTTATGTTTTTGTTCTCTATTTTTATGTTTATATTGTCTTTCAACTATTTCTGTCTTGATATTGTCCTTGAGTTCCGTTATCTGATATGATCGTATTAGGTATAAGTAGAGTCAATTATAAAAAAAAGAAAGAATATTCGAGAATTCTTTTTATGTGCATTTATTTATTGTAAATAAAATTGATTTTTTTTTTTTGAATAAATATGCATAAAATATTGCATATAGGACTTACATAAAGAAAATTAAAGTAATATTGCAAAAATATGTTCCATTGAATAAAATCCAATGAGATTAAAAAAGTTTTTTTTTTGAGTTCAAATCTCAATTTATTGGAACATAAAAAATCTTCATGATTAAGTCAATAAGAAAAAAAATGAATATATTTACATTAAAAAAAAATTTTTTTTATTAAAAGTTAGTAAAGTGCATTTTGTTTCATTTGTAAAATAATTCAGGAATAAAATAAATAATCAAACTAGAAAAATACGAAATGTTTTATTTTTTACCCGGTATAAATTTACGTAATTTATCACGAAGTGCTTTATCATCAATATTACTATTTGATGTATTACGTGGTGTCGAACGAGTTGTAAGACTCATTGCAGATGTTGGCCTTTCATTATATAAAGTAGTATTACGTTCACGTTCACGTTCATTCATTGGTCTTGAACGACTAAAAACATATTGTGCAGCTAATTGATTAGCTTCATCAATTGTTCGTATTGGAATATTTGATGCAAGTTGTACATTAAGTGGTGAAATTGTTCGATGACCAAGATAAACAAAAGCAGCAGGTGATAAATCATAGGTTAATAATGGTTTTCGTAAATCTGATAATAAAACACGTGGTGGTGACGTATATAAATAAAAATCTTTTTCTCCAATATGTCGACAAATAAGATTTGTTCGAGCAAAATCAATAAGACGAGAAGTTGGTTCTTCAGGACGAAATAATCCTTGAAGAATATAACGATTATTGACAACAAGTCGAATAGCTATTTGTTCATAAACAATACTACGTGCTGATTGTATTCGATCACGCATAATACGAGTTTCTAATGGATTATCATTTGTACTAAATAAATATTATAATATATTAAGTTGATTTTTTTATGATGAAATTAATTTACGTTTGTTGTCTTAAATCATTAAGTACTGATCGAAGATCATCAGCTGTTAAGTCATAAAAAGTATCGGGTAATTCTTCTGATTTATTATCACGTTTTGGTCGACTTTTTGTTAGATCATATGCTATTGGACGTCTATCACATGGCTATCAATCATAAAAACTTATTATTTATTCAATAAGAAAAAAAAGAAACATGCGATCACTCACTTGAACATTTTGTGTACGCCGATAGTCATCATCGAATTCATTATGATAAAGATCTTTACCTTTTGTTGATTCGGGAAACTAAAATTAACAAATAGAATAATCTTGCTTGTTTTTTGTTTGTTTAATGAAATAATTACTTTAAAATTACGAAAATCATTTTGAGATTTTTGTTGTTGTTTTACATCAGATTCAAGATCTAATGAGAGATTAAGTCCAAGTGCTTCAGCTAATGTTCGTGAATGTTGTTGTGACTAATAGAAGAAAGAAAAAAGTTTCTTTTTGGTATTATTTTAGAAAATAAAATAAATATTACTCGTGTCGTTGTAGGAAGAGAAACAATAGCTGGAGGAGGATCACGAAATATTGAATATTCTTGATCATTTGATGTTGGTGCTGTTGAATTAACCAAAGAACGTGATGAATTCGATGATGAAGGAGAAGAAGAACGAACAGGTTCAGATTTCGTTGTTTGTTCTCGTTGTTTTGATTTTTGTTCTTGTTCATATTGTTGTTGACGTCGACGACCAATTTTATCATCAATACTTCTATTTATTTTTAATAATTCACCATCAGTAACTGCTCGTAAATTGTAACTAGAATAAATAACAAATATATTTTTTACATATCTATAAAACATTTACCGAATAACAGCTGTACCACTTGTAAGTCCAAGTTCACGTAATGTTGTATTCGATAAAGCATATTCACCGATGATCTACATGCATATAAAGAATAAGATGAAATAATTATTTAATGTACCTCTTCTGTCATATATGAACAGACTGGACATGAATTACGATCATCACTCATTGAAATATCAAGCGCAGCCACCATACTTTAACCATAAATGATAATAAAGAATAAAAAAAACAAAAAGAAGATTTCTATGCTTACCTTTCTGGTTGTATACGATACCAATCAAGCATTTCTTGAAGAGTAACTGTAGGCTCGAACCAACCTGTATATCTTGAATTATCAGGTAATTGTAATTGAACATTGATATCATCAGTTTGTCGACGATTTTCAAGTTTATACATTTCTAAAACAGCATTAGTCGGAATGCTTTGTAAACGCCATGGTATTGTTAAATCACATTTAGTACGTTGATGCCTGTTAATACACATTTTTTTATATGATTCAAGATTTAAAAAAAAAAGAAATTAATTCTTACATGAGTCCCCAATCTGATAAATCTAAATTTTCTTGATTACACATATCTTCGAGTACCTGAAAAAATATTCTATTATAGTTGATGAAGTTTTGCTTATCAAAGAAAAAGAAAATATATGAAAATCTTTCTATTGATTAATGATTTCTAATAATCATAAACTTATGTTACTCCGAAGATGAAATTCCATCCAACAGAATTCATTAGAATATAAACATAAACATTCTATTGCAATATTTAACTAATGAATATCAAATAAATTTTTCGAATACCAATGATTTATAATAGATATTGTCTAATACATGAAACTACTTCTGAACAAATCTCAAAATAAACAAGTCATTAGTAAAGTTAAGCCTTTGAATTGATATGATGCAATGAAAAAACTAATCAATGAATTATAAAACTAAGCAGCCTTTTATAAAGATTGCTTACTTGCATTAAACTACTATTAGGCATCATTTGTACTTTTCGTCGATGTCCACTTGGACATAAAATATGAATTAAATTTTTAGCCATGAATATTAAAAAATCTAAAATAATATGTTCTTATTCTTTCGTAATTTAAAAATCATAAATGAATATGTTTAGAAAATATTTTCCATTATTTATTTTACCAAATTCATAATTATCTTCTCTAATAAAATTCTAAAAATTGAATCTCAATGATGAAATTAGATTATTCTTGAGTAATAAACAAAAGAATTTAATGAAACAAAAAAGTATTTTTATTCTAGTATAAAGAATTTTTTTTTTTTTTTGGGAATTCTAATCTTTACAATATGAACAACACAATAATAATAATAATAATAAAAATTTAATTTTCTTCAGTTTTAGGTTTTTTATTTTCTTCATCAATTTGTTCTAATTCTGTTACTGGTCGTTTGTGTCGAATTGTTAATGTTATATCTTTAACTGATGTTTCTGTTGTACTATTATCTGTTGTATGACTTGTACTATTTGTACCCGATATAAGATTTCTTGCTTGTGCAATTAAATATTTATCAGCAATAGATGCTTGAGCATCATTACGTTTAAGTTCAATAGCTGGTAAAAGTGATTTAAGTTCTTCACGTTCATTTTCTTTATCATCACCAGTTATTTGTTCAATAGCTTGACGAATAGTATTTAAAGCTTTATCAAAACTATCAACAGCTTCAGAAAATTTATTAATTAATTCATAAATTAAACCTAATTTATAATAACTTTCAGCAAGTAAACGATAACGTTGTTGTTCATTAAGTGTTTCTTGTAATTCAATAGCTTTAAGTACATGTGAAAGAGCATTTTCATGATCACCATTTTCATTACATATATCAGCAAGCATAACATGTAAATCACCTAAACGTGTTATTATATGTACATTATTTGCTTCTGTTTCTAATATTTTTGAATAAATCATATGTGCACATTCAAGAATTTCAAAAGCACGTTCAAGATCATTAACATGTTCATCATCTGGAATTGAATCATCTGCTTCTTCTTCTTCTTCTTTTTCTTTTTCCTTTTCTTCTTCTTCATTATCATTTTCATCATTATCCTCATCTGTAAAACAAATAATATTATCAAATAAACTCAATATTTTTAGATTTAACCTTTAACAATATCACTACCAAATACTTGTTGTTCACTAAGACCAAGATAAAGTAATGCTTGTCCATAATAAAAATATGGTTCAGCAAGTTCAACTACTGTATCACTTTCACGTAATTTTACACTGAAAAAAAATTTACAAGAATGTTGTTGTTGTTATTGTTTTTTTTTTCTTTCGATAAATAATTATGAAAATATTCTCACATTCGTTCACATGCTTTTGATAAATGATCACATGCAGATTGATAGTTATGTAATAAAACATCTCGTTTACCAAGCATAAATGATGTATTAGCTTCTTCATCTCTAAATAACAATTATACGTATTTATCTCGAGTAATAAATAATCTATAAACATAATATTTTTTCAAGTTGAAAGAAAACACTCTTGCTTAAATTTTATAATTTTTTTTTTATTGAAATGTATATTGAGTGTTAGCAGTTCAATTATGATGGAGTTAGATTGAGCTTCTTTTTTTTTTGTCTTCAGAAATCAATCACATATGTAATGTAATTGGAAGGAGGAAGAGATGATGGTGGTTCAGCTGTTTCTTATGCACATATAAAACTAAAATTCTATTGTACAATTTGCTTGAAATATTTGATATAATCATTTATTATTAAGAATTATATACGAAATGAACATTGATTTAATAGGTCATATGCCTGTATTCTTTCTAACTCACTGTATTTCAATATGAGTTGATGATGCTGATGCCATTCTAATATTTAAAGTTAAATAATCTAGAACAAAAACAATATTTATTAAACTAACAAATATTTTCTAGTTAATGTTTACAACATAAAAAGCGGTTGACTTATTTTTTGTTTTTCTTATACATATCTGATTAATAATAAAAGACTTAAATATGCGACACACACATAAACAAACAAACAAATAGATTGACTAGTTCATTTTTTTTTTTTTTTGTTTCTTTGTGTTTTGATATGAGAATTAAAAATGACAACAATGAATTAAACAACAGTTAGTTCTTCATTTGGTACTTTTGCACTTGTTAATGAAGTTTCATCCGATTCACCACCATTTTCACTTGATAATGGACCCATAACTTTAATTTTTTTATTTGTCGTTGTTGACACAATAGCTTCTTCATCTTCATCTTGTGGTTGACCATTTTTTTTCTCATCATCATCTTTATCAACTTCATCAATATCACGTTTATTATTATTATTATTTATTTTCCCATCATCATTGTTTTCTTCTATTGCATTTGCCGTTGTTTCCGATTTATTTTCTTCTTCTTTTTCTTCTTGTTTTTCTTTTTCTGTTGTTAATTGTTCATCCGATTGTGGAACTTGTTCATCGTCATTAACTTTATTCACATTATCTTCATCTGTTGTATTTGTACTATGAGATTCTTTGGCATTTTCAGCCTCAACTACGACAGGAATTTGTTCATCACTTGACATGACTTCTTGTTTTTTTTTTTCCTTCTATACTGACAGATCTATGAGTATTCTTCGTCGAAAGGAAGAAAGAGAATATGCAGATGCTTGCTTATATATACTATTTTCTGGTATTTTTTCATTGGTTAATCATTAACATCAATGAATATAATAGAAATTTGATTTTTGGTTTTCTAGAATTTTAGTTTTGATAAAAAAAATTATTTTTTAGTAGTCTAATTAATAATCATACATTTAATAATTATTGAAATAATTTCGATATTTTATTATCCGTTTATGCATTTAGAATAATGCTTAATATTTTAGAAAAAATTAATAATTAATACATCGATTGATAGAGGTCCATCAAATTCTTCGAATGACAAATCACCAGAAAATTAGTATATGACATCTTACATCTTATTACTGTGGTGAACTTAGCAAAAACAAAAAACGAAACTATCGATGTAGTGTAACGACATCTTTCATATGCTCTTCGTATCTTATCTAAAAGTACAATATAATATACATTAGGTAAAGATGATAGAAAATAAAATCAAAAACAAAAATATTGAAACAAATGATAATGAAGTTGTACCATCAACAACATCAAAACTAACTGAAGAACAAGAAAATATTATTGATATAAATATAAATGTATCATCATGTGTTTCACCTAGTTGATTCTAGTACACCATTTAAAGAAGTAAATATGAATTAGATAATTAAGATGAACAAACAAGTGATCAAACAAAAAATAAAAATAAGCAAAACAATGATTGTTGAAATAGTAGAATCGGAAAATAATATGACTGTTAACACGAGGTGCTAGATTAAATAAATGTATTCATTTTTCTGTTTATTTTATAATCATATGTAGATTCTATTGACCTGAACGTTTTTCAAGGTCATATAAACGTACATAGAGAACATCGTCATCATCTTCAGGATTATTATCTTCATCAGCATCGACAAGTATAATTCGATCAATAGATTTATCTTTTAAACATATGTTAATGATAGCAGCATCTTCAGCTTCTCGACGTGTTTTTGGTGATCCAGAAATTTTCGGCAAGAGATATAAATCATTTTGATCATCAATTTCATATCGAATTGGTTTGATAGGTGTTGGTGATAGTTGACGTTGAATTAGTGGCAAGCTGGAACGTTTTGTTGCAGCAATAAGTGATTCAGGATTTGAATGTAAATAAGTATTCGGTTGTAATAAATATTTACACATCGAACAACGATCAACATCTTTACTACTACAGCCAAAATGACTGTAGACATGATATATTGGACCTTGGGATAACTGAATTATGAAGTGTAAATTTATTACAAAAAAAAAATTTTTTTTACTTGACTTGGTGTAGATGGAAGGAATATAGGCGTTTGCCATTGTTCGACACTTCTGTTCGGTGTATACATTGCTAAATGATTCTAGCAGCTTATGAAAAAGACCACCTACAGTGTCTGTGATAGGTATGAGAATGTTATTGATGTCGATAGAAGTAAACAATTATAATTTTTAAAGTGCGAACAACAGAATTTATGTCGCGTATGCATTCAGCCTCCATACATTGCGTGTTTTTTGCTGTAACTAAATTCGTTCTTTGTGTTGGAATGTTTTAGAAAACGATAAGTTGTTAGAAATTCGTTCGAAATATGTCAGGAAGATCTATCATGTCTCGAGATGATACAAAGGTTTTTGAATTTTCTATATGCGTTTTCGTGCATATTCATTAACTTCTGAAAAATAATAATTTTGATGATTTGACTTCCATCTTTTATCAGAAATAATGAAAACTCTCGACAGGACAGAATCAAGTTCAGGTGAAATTATTTTTCGTTCGTATGTTAATTGAAATGTCATTGCTGAAAATTGAGATAGATTCGCATCGAAAGTTATCGTTTCCTGTTGAGATGATCTCGAGAACGGAGAGACAGAAATACGCAGGATAGACAATCTTATGCTGGCTTATTTATGCATCGAAGAAAGTTAAAGTTATTTTAACAATGTGGATTTGTAGGGACCTTTTTTTTCGTACCAAACTCTTATAATTATTTGAAATCAAAACGGATTATTTATGTTCAGGTCTTTACCTTTGTTACACTACAAATAGCAAAAAAGTAAAAACAGCTTATTGTAGTTCCTTTACTCATCCACAAATCATACTGTTAAAATAACTTTTACCTTCTTCAATGTGTGAATGGGACCGTATAAGAACACCTACGTATGATTGATATATATACATAAGAGACGAGTAACACAATTTTTCAACATAAAATTTCTGTTTAAATAGCATATCTGATCCAATTTGTACTTCTCTTGCTAATGATATATTAAATAATAGAACTTCGTAAATACTACAGTTCGAAAAATGAGTAGTCAAATACTTTTGAAAGAATGAAAAAAGGTATATTGTGATTGTATCGCCAAAAAAAAAAAAACAAATCAATAGATTGATCTAAAATAGGGTTGGAACTTTAACTTTAAAAAATCCGAGTTAAAACGAAAAATAATTTTTAGCTGTTCATTATCAATTCTCTATTCGTTTTAACTGCAACTTTAAACTTTAAAATTAAAATTAAAGTGCCACCCCTAATCAAAAATCTTTTTCTAATATACTAGAGACTATAAAATGTCATTTGACGAAAACCAGATGATTCTAGCTCATCAAATTTTTGAAATATTACGTAGTTGAATAGTTCCGATACGGACTGTATATACTGATAGTCCAAACAGGACTCTATAATTCTATTATATATCATCACTCTTCGGTTGGTGTGATAATATAAGAATTTTGATCAAAAAGCTATTTGCTTGTGACAGAGATGTCCATCGCGGCTGAAAACCTGCCGCTGTCGCGCCGCTGTGGTATAAAATCGAAGGCAGCCGCGCCGCTGTATTATATAAAATACATGTTGCCGCGGTGCTTCTGCATCTCAACATACTAAAAACATTGCCGTTGTTGCAGTGATATTTGAAGAAAAGGTTACAGCACCACTACTACCATTACATGAAGAAAAAATGCCATTTGTCGGTCTACAATAGTCATGCAGTCTGGTTTTCATTCGAAATCAATGAGGAATAACGGTTTAGATGCTATAGTAACAAATAACTTCTAAGTATATATAGAACAAGTATAGCTTCTGAGATCACATTGACTATTTAAGTTCTTCATGGAACAACGAAAGATTAGTCTCCGCACTTTAAAATCACCGTAAAATGCAACATTTAGAAAAAGAATTTAATTTGTCCACTTTATGTGAAAGACTAGTATAATTTCAGCTGTGAAGCTAGAAATTTTTTAGAATTATACAGTAAATTTCTGCAAAAAAATCGTGCCGCGCCGCCAACCGCGGCGCGGTGGACATCTCTGGCTTGTGAGTTAGATATATAAGTTAAACTTTCGCTTCTAAAATAAATCCTGTATTGCAATACAAATATTCAGGTGAACAGTCTATAAATAAACTATCGAAACGCAGACAAATAATGAAAATAATCAACGAACTATGCGTAAGAGATTGCATGCTAAACATGCCATTATAATCAATAGCATTTTTTTTTCAATATGAATCATTTAAATCAAGAGAAAAGAAAAATTTGAATGAAGAGAATGAACGAAAATAAAATATAAAACGACAGAAATCGTATCTAGTCCAGGCGTTGAAATGAAGAAGAAGAGAAAGCCATAGATAGATAGTGGACTGAATAATATATCCTACTACTAACTTAGGCATAACAAAATACTGAAAACGAAATGTGCATTTATTCAAAGAATGAATTCGACGTCGTGTCTTCTTTATATCTTTGATTACGAGCACATACATTTGTATTATGGCTGATATCGAATTGATGCCTTTGGATGATTATCGGATATTGCATGTACAGGCGGAAATTGCATACGTAAGTGCTTTCAGATTCTGCGGCAAGATATTGTTGAAATATTTTTTTGATTTCATAAAATTTTTT
Source organism: Rotaria sp. Silwood2 (assembly GCA_905329745.1). NCBI lineage: Eukaryota > Metazoa > Rotifera > Eurotatoria > Philodinida > Philodinidae > Rotaria > Rotaria sp. Silwood2. Next base: position 12,921 of record CAJNSZ010001364.1, on the reverse strand, counting down.
TTGTTTGCATTCACTTTTTACGCTATTTGATTTGTCATTGTCCGTCAGATAGAAATAAAGTCTCTCGTCAACGGTCATCTTCATAATTTTTCTCTTTTGTTTCTATTAATGTAGAATATTATCTATTGTTTATTCGAATAAAACATGACCTTTAGGCTTGACATAGAAAAAATCGAATATATATGTAAAAGAAAAAAAAAATCTTCCTCATTTGTCTACGTATTGATATTCAATTCGATCAAGTTCATATAAGAATATGGCGATTACATTTAGTGATGTATATAACTCACACTCTTCCATATTGTTTTTAATTTTTGTCTCATATTGATTTTTTATTGTTTTAGAAGAACGATTTGGCAATTAATATGGTCAAAAAAATTTTTCAAATGCAAGAATTACTTGGTAATAATATGGTCTCCAAATTGGAATTAATCAAGCAGCAGCAATATTACGAATTGTTGATGGATAAAGATAAAATTGCTGGTCATCTTTATGAAATAATGAAAATCGATGGAGATTTATAATTGTTCTTCAAGACTGTATTCTCGGTTTCATACTGCTAATGCGTTCATTATTTCTACTTGTTAAGTTAGTTTTTCTTGACATGCTATTTTTCTAACACTAATCTTGATTGTACTGTATTTTGTTATTTCTACTCATCATATGTATTATTACTTCTGTTTATCCATTATGTTATAAGCATGGCCTTTAATAAAGTAGCTCCAAAGATGTTCTATTTTGATTTGCATAGTCGATATTTTAAAGATGATATCAATCTTACAAGACATGTTAGAAAAAAAATTGCTGAGATTTTCATATACAAGAAAGTCAAAGCTTCACAATAATTTGAAAAAAAACATATTGATGATTATCATTAACGCATTCTACAGTTATTTATCAAATAGAAAGAAAATTATAATATTAAAGCAAATGTTTAACATTTCATGTAGAATCGACTCAATTAAATAGAAAATAGTTATTGACTGAGATATTCGAAGTAGCTGACATGTCAGATGATTGCCGTTAGTCAACGCACTTTTGACTTTACAAACTTAAAGATGTGTATATTGTATTGAATGTTTTTTTTATGACTCTTATCTTGTAGCAAGAATCACACCAGGAGAAGAAAGATATTGTTGAACTGCTCCGAATCATGAATGACTCTGATTTTACTGCACCTAACATTTTCCGTTTTGGAAAAAGGTCACACAGTGGGACGAAATTAAGTTATTTCATTTTAACATTGTAATATCTCAACGAAACAAAGTCAAATACAAAAATTTTTCTAGTTTTCTCTCTGGAACATAAACTTTTGCATATATATATTCTAATGAAGATTTCTTAATAAAACTTAACTAAAAATGATCAATTAGAATTTATCAAGATTTTGGTCGATGCTTTCTACGCTGTGTATCATCTTATGTAATTGCATCACTTATTGACATTTGCACGGATTGCTAAAGTGAATTCCCAAGTTTGGCAAATCATGTTTAACACTCGAAGATTTGTTCACAAGATCAATTAGTTTCTACACTTGATATTTTGTTATTATGGAGACAAGTGCTGTAGCACTTAAAAGAGCATTTAAAACCCATGCTTCATTGTACAGTTATCAATGTTTTTAGATAAAAAGAATATTAGGTCGATCTTCTTTTTGAAGATATCCTTATCCTGATAATGGGAAATAAGTTTTATTCATTGAGAATGATTTAAATGTCTGACATCACATATATACATAATTATCTAGGATTTACTCTGGTTTTTAGACAAAAGGCATATTGACTATATATTTGCTTGCTCAAATAACTCACGATTAAAATTAAGAAAAAAAGAAAGAATAACATTGAGATAAACTTGAAAAGTTCTATTTTAGTTTTTTCTTCGTTCAATAAATTGTTGTCGTTCAATCATTTGTTCCCAACGTCAATGATCAAGTTTACTAAAATCATCATATTGTGCTATCATGATTAAATATTGTGTTAAATTCAATAATTCCCTATCCGTTGTACGTGTAAAATGTGCACGTTTAAATGGACGAATTTTTAAACGATTTAATGGATTTAAAAGAAAATTTCTTTATACATCATCAAACATAATTGTACTTTTTTCAGAATAAAGTGTTGGATATTTTTCCCATATTACAGGTAATGGTTTAACCCTTTGGAGCCGGCGGTACAAAGGTTATACCACCTATTTTCCTGTAAGGAAAATGTTTATTTCTCATTAAGCTATTATCAATTGTAAGGTAATAGATCGTTCCAGCTGCCGTTGTATGCATCTCTTTTCTCTCTTTGTTCCTGTCATATAGATACTTCTCAGATCTTCTTTTTTTCTTTCTTCTCTATGGACTGACGCCATGATCACTTCCTCTCTTATCTTGATACATTATCATAGGACTTGTATGTAATCATTTTGAGCCAAATACAATAAATCGACGAAAGAACCATTTTTCAATTGAAAAATAATTCTGGCCTCAAAGGGTTAACATCTTCAAGACCAAATTCTTTTGTATAAACAGATATCATTGCACCGGAAACCCTTTAAAGAAAATAAAGACACATAAAAATCAAAGATTTGTTTTTTTTAAACATACATATAAAAAATAATTTTATAATTAAATATTGTATTTGTTGTTCGTCCTTGTGATATACCTTCAATACCGAGTAATTTCATTTTTGATTCAATCCATTTCATTGATGTAGCTGATCATATTCCAATATAATAATGTTCATAAACTGTTGTTAAAAATTCATGTAAATATGGTCTCATTAATTCTGCACCTGTTTCGGCAACACTTCGATGATCAAATAATGTATAATCAATATCTAATACAAGTAATTTTTTTCCTGCTCATGGTTCATTTAAAATTTTTCCTTTATAAGTTTTTATTCGACGTTCTAATTTTATTCTTACATCTTCACGTTTATCTAATGGTATTGTATCGGAATCTTGAATCCATGTTGCATCTTGTTGTTCTTCTTCTTATCCCTCAGATAAATCAGATTGAACAGGTTTTCATGAATTTAATTCAATTATAGATTCTTCTGGTGTACCCATTAACATAATTTTTGTTGAAAGATTTAATTCATCCACTGTTGTTGTATTTGTTAGAGTACCTGGTGTTTTTAATTTTAATCCCATTAATTTTTGTTGATCAGGTAAAATATGTGTTTGTTCATAAATTAAACTTTTTAATTCACTTGATGTTTGAGTTGATTGAAGATTAAATATTAATTCTAGTTTATTCCATTTTAGGACTACTTTATATTCTTTATCGTTATTATTATCCATCTTGAAAAATGAAGAAAAAAAAATTTAATTTAATTTATTTTCTCTCATCTATTTATATATATCAAACAGATAAAAATGAAAAAACATATGAGTCTTTTTGTTTTTAGTAAATGACCGGAATAAGGAAAAAACAGTGATGCGAAAGTTTTTTTGATTTTGTTTGCATAGAAATTAGTATTTCTTTGTTTGTGTTGATTGAATCAGTTCTTCATAAGTTTCAAGCCACATTCGACCAGATTTTTCAAGTGATCTAAAAGAAAAACAAACTAGCATGATATAATTTTTCAAAAAATTCAGTATTTATTTACATTCAAATATCAAAAAAAGCTCGTCCCATTGGTTTGACAATATATGGAATGTTATATTTTCGACACAATTCCATCACTTCTGGTTGAATTTTGTAGAGATTATGACGAGGCATCCTTGGAAATAAACTAGAAAAAACAAAACAAAAATTCTTTCATAAAATGATTCTTTGTTTTAAATTACTGATGTTCAATTTGAAAATTTAAATGACCAGTAGAGACGCGTGCCAGGACCAATTTCGTGTTAGTTTCGGCGGTTCATTAGATGGCTTTTATTCTGCTCTGGTTCTTTCGAATAGTTTCGATTACCAAATATATTACTAATTTGGGTGTGTATAAGCTACCACGACGCGTTTCGACTGTTGCGTAGACAATCTCATCAGGTGATCTCTACTTCAATTACAATGTCCAAATAAAAATTCGAAAAACAATCAAGTTGATCCAAAAACAGATCGAGCTATTTATCTAAAATACAAATCAATCTGCTACTGTTAACTCTTGCTTTTCAACAACTAATTCTCTTTGTCGAATAGGGTGTGGGTGTGTTTGTATAAATAAATTGATTAAGAAATCAATTAAAAGTTAGAAAGACACGTGTTTCGATTACCACTAAGATAATCACTTATCAATTGCTTGTTAGAGTTGTATATATATCTCTTACTATGTAATATTAACGATGAAAGTTTTAAGAGAAAACTTCCAAGCACTTAATATACATGAATTTCTACTATCAGAAAATTTCGAAGAGATATTTTCAATAGTAGGTAAAAAGAGACATTCAAATAGATGGGGTGTGTTTGTATATATAGATTTAAGTATAAGAGTTGAAGTTCAAAGCATCACAAGACGCGTCTTCGACCTTGCTTAAGGATCATCGTCAGGTGAATTTGGAATTGTTTTAGTCTGTATAGGATATTATTTCAGATCAATAGAAAGTCATAAAAGACGAACACTTTTAACAACATAACGGCAATTTCCACGGCGACAAAGAAGACAACAACGATATGAGCAGTGGCAAGCCTGTCTAGGACAGCGACTAAAAGAACGAGAACGAGTGTGCTTCAATTATAGATGGGTAGATAAAGATCTACAGTGGACGTCATAAGTCTCGCAGCACTTTTTGTTTTGGGTGGTATTACCCAACGGTACGACATTTCCTCAATTATTTTTTTTTATTCGATAGAGGAGCTCAAGTACTACATATATGTATTAGGATTTAATACGACGAACTCTTGAATGTGAAATACATAAAAACAATCAAACTTCAATACTAACGAAAACATAACATAAAAAAAGACAAAATGATAATGAAAATGTTTGGAAGACTTTTTCTTTTGAATAAGAGTTGTTTATACAAATTTTGTTGAGCTTTTCGAGGCACATCTTTTGAAAGAAAAATCAAGTTGCTTTTCCTTTCTTAAGCCGAGATACATACAAAATATAAAAGTCTTCCAAACATTTTGATTACGTTAAACTGGTTGGAAAGTAGCATTATCATGTATTTTTTCTTTTATTTTGAATATAGAAGAAGTCAATAGGGATTTATTCTTAAAGGTTTTAGTAGAGTTCTTCACGACGCATCTTTTGAAAAAAAAGCCAAATTTTCATCATTTACCTGTGAAGAGATATTCGCGAAACAAACTATGTTGGGCACATTTTGGAACAGCCAGTATTTCATAGTGTTAAGTATTTTGACTATAAAACCATCATTTCTTATGGAAATCCAAACTGTTTTCTCACCAAAATAATCAGCAAAAAAAGCTCTACAAAACCTGATAAAATGAAAAGTTTTTTAAATACTTTGAGTTATTTTTGTGGTTGACTAATCCTGGAAGTATCGTATGGCGACAACACTGCATTGTCTTTTTTTCTGTTATTTTTTCCTTGGTACTGAAGTTTGTTTGTTTTTATGTATTTTAAATTCAAGAGTTTGTCCTATTAAATCCTGATACATATATGTAGTACTTGAGCTCCTCTATCGAACAAAAAAAAATAATTGAGAAAATGTCGTACCGTTGGGTAATACCACCCAAAACAAAAAAGTGGTGCGAGACTTATAACGTCCACTGTACGTTGAGTGTAATTAATGTTTTTACTAGAGGTATCTTATATAATTATTATTACGTTTACTTTTTAGAAAAATTCAATTCTTTAATCAAATCTTATAAGCTGTTGTAATCATTATCTTATTGTTTTTTTTTATGTAATTTTCTTCAGGTCAATGTCAGTTAAGGCACAGCTACTTAGGACATACCAAAAGTAGTGGCGCCCGCATCTCAATTTCTTATAGAAGGCTTGAGTAAATTTTCTTTTTTTTATGAGGTGATAGAGAAAACGAAGCTCTATTTTTCTGTGCTATTTCATCTCTATTTAACTGGTATTATAATAATAGAATTTCGATAAGAACTGTTTTTGCGTAAAACTTCACTGAGGCGTGAGGCAGATTAAATATTTGAATCGCTTAATACGTTGTATTAGAAAACAAAATATACCAAATGATACAGAGTGAAAAGCTCTACAATTTACATAAGATGGCTTTTTTTATAGTTGTACTTTTTGTTTTCAAAATGAACAAAATTTTGAGTGACCAAGTTTCAAATGTGCGAAAACAATAGTTTTTGATGTAAGATGAGTTCATTTGTTCTTATTTCATCTTTTTGTCATCTGATATCCTTTATTTAAAAAAAAACAAAATATATCACAAGATGCTGCGTGAAAAGCTCTACAATTTACATAATAAAGTTCGTTTTAATTATGTCGCCTTGTCAAAAGAAAACAAAATTCTGTGTAACCAATCTTCGTTGCCCGAAAAAAATCATGCAAAGAGAAATTTCTTTTTACTTATTTCAAATACAAATGTAAATAACTTGATAAATATACTAAAATCATATTAAAGTAAAAGAAAATGCAGTAATAATTTATTATTTATTTATTTATTCATGTCAATTATTTATATAACATGTAGAATTTTCGACCAGTGTCTGTTGGAACCAGCTAGTAAATTCGGTCATCATCAGTACATTC
>CAJNSZ010001363.1:0-28899 GCA_905329745.1 Rotaria sp. Silwood2 | reverse complement strand
TGACATAAATCGATAGAACTCGACGAGCTCTATCGAGTGAATACCTTTTCAGCACGATTCAATGCTTGAATTCCCGCCGAAATGGCAAATCCAGATCTTAATACTACAATCATTCAAATAATGTTGCTTTTTCATTGTGCCTTTCTAACAAGTATACAAAATGAAAACTCAACAAATTTGCTTTTCCTCAAGTAAAAGTGTTAAATATGTTTCAGTACATCGTTGCATATGTTAATTAAGGTTTTATCTTATTGTGTGCATTGCTTTGAATTTCATCTATTCGTAATGACAGGAATATGATGACATCTTTCTGTTTATATGTCGTCGTTCTTATTATCATGAAGGACCGGTATGTGTAGAGGAAGAGAAAAAAAATTATTGGTGAATGTGGTATTATTGGTATGAAGGACAACGAGAGAAGGAAAAAAAACATTTTTCTGTTTATCGCGATCATCGTCCTCCTATTAGTCATCGGTATATTTATCGACAGGAAAGCAAAAATATTTCATTGGTTTCTTTCTTGCGATCAACAGCATGGAAGAAACGAAAGATGGAGCAACATACATGTATGTATTGTACATCATACATCAAATTTTTTTTTTAAATTAAAATTTTTTTCCAATTTCTTCATGAAGTATTCGACATTATTAAATTGTTTTCTTAATTATTTCCAAATCTCATTCGTTTTATTATTTTTTAAGCGATTACCTTTTAAAATTTTATAATAATTTTTACAAAGAATATAAAATGTTTTGTTTTTATTTATTTTCATCCAGAACTGGAAAAACTGAAACTATTTGAATTTTTTTTTCTGTTTCTCGACAAAAGAGAAGAAAGTTGTACATAAAATAGGAAATTTTATTTTACATTAAAATTCAAAAATTAATACTCCTTATCATATTAATTCAATATTTGAAAGAAAAAAAGGTTTTCTGGCTATAGTGGGATTTTAGGGGGGAGGGAAGTACCTCGAATACCTCGAAAGGTGTCAGTTAGATAGAGCTCGTTGAGGGTGTGTGGGTGTGGGTGTGGGTGTGAGTGTGGGTGTGAGTGTGGGTGTGGGTGTGGGTGGGTGTGGGGTGTAGGGTGTAGGGCTTCAACAAAAAAAGTACTTTCACCCACACCCTGCACATGCACATCCACACCCACAAGCAGATCGACACCCACGCCCAAAAGTGGCAAACCATCTAAAGCGAAAAAAAACTTCATTGGCACAACCGTATACTATTTTCTCATTTTAATTTTTTTTTATTTTCCATTGTAACTGAAAATAATGTAGTTTTTCTTGTTTTTCTTGCTAAAATATGAAATTACTCCTGCTATTTAATGAATTAATAATTGTACATTTAATAATATAAAACTGCTCAAATAAAGTCTTTTTATTGCTTAAAAATTATTGCTGAATCGTATTTTAATTATTGCGGATTCCAATATTTTAATTGCTCAAATAAATACTAGCCATCATTTATTACACCACAGATCACAGATGTATCATTAGTTAGGAACGCTTGGTTCTTCGAAACGGTACCATTTTTCATCCAACAAGTACCATCCCTAAAGGAAGACCATGTATAATGAGTGCATCCAATGGTTTCATTACATTTGCTGCCACAAAGGTCTGCTGCAGTGTTGATGTGAGACATATCGTTCTGACAGAAATCACAAGACATAGCCCAATTGTTTCCATTCCAAGGAAGAGTCAAACCTGTGGTGCCTGGACGGCAATCATTTGTTATACCACAGAGCATAGATGAATCATTAGTTAGGAGTGCATCGTTCTTTGAAACAAGACCCTTTTTCATCCAACAAGTACCACCGTTAAAGTTAGTCCATGTAAAGTGAGTGCATCCAATAGTATCATAACATTTGCCAATACAACCGTCGCTCAGGGTTTGAGCATTCGAAAAATCACTTCCATTGAAAGTACAATACATGGACCAATTATTTCCCTTCCAATCGATGCGTGGTTCCGTTTGTCCTGCAGATATAAAGTTCATAGCTGGTAAATAAATTCGTGTAGAAATCAAAGTTTTGATTAGGTTTCCATTACTTATGTCTCTTGTTGGTCTTTTTAGTGCTTCTACAACTCATTAATGGACGATTTACCGAGTCAATTATATGTAAGACGTTGATAGTCGTGTTCGATGTCAATCTATGCTTTATGATGAAAGAATAGGTATCTGGTCCGTAGATTTCTGAGAGCTGTTAATATGCATTAGGCAATTAACGAAAAAAATTATCGTAGTGTTAAAATCCTTGACTAAAGTAAGATCACGGCTAAAACTATGTAATACATGTTGGTTGTCTAGCTCTTTCATGAAATCAAATAAGAAACTGAACAAGAAGTTCTGTGTTACTCTAGACTTATTTATGTGTTTCATTTGACTTAAACTAATGTCCATTTCAAAATAAGAGGCGGGTGGTTGTTTTTCGAATAACTCTTCAACGAAAAGAGCTATCGGTCTGTATTTTTCACCATTAGAGAAAGGTTGATATTCTGCATTCTTCTATATACCAATTAACAAAGTTAGGTCAGAAGTCACGATCGTCCCTGTGACTTGCTTGACCCTCGACTGTATATTCTGCTCTTTCGATGTTATATACTGCTTTACAGTCTTCAACAAAGCTAGTATCCAACGTTTCAAAAGAGTGAGTAGGTGTGTGTACGTTGATACTAGCGTCAATTTCGTTGTACACAATTGTATGCGGGTCCGGGTGAATATTTTTTTCATAAATTCATCTACTCAAATTGACACCCACGCATTGATACTCAACAGAAATCTAAAGAACTACACTATGGCGGCGATATCCACGCGCACCCGAAAAAAGAGATAATACACAATTTTTTGAGAGGTCACGAAGCAAAACGCATTCGCGACACTATTGTGAAAACGGGCCATATTTCTTGAAATTTCTACTAAAAATCCGTTTGCTTACTAGCACATCAGTCGACAATATTGTTTACTAGAGAGTCCGCTAGAAAAATACGCGTTCAGTGAACCTTTTAGCTTAAAATCAATCATATTAGATCTGGTCTGTAATCGGAATACCATGCTTGAAAGAAGATCCTAGTTAACAAGACGAAAAGAGAAATGAAAGAAAGAAAAAAAGTATATACTACTAAAGTTATCCTCTAACACTCCTACTCAAAACAGCCGTCAGACTAGATAGGTAATTTGAATATATCGGTATACAATCCGACATTTGAATGAGTACAGACAAGAACACATACCAACAGAAAAACTTCTGTTTATTTCATTTATATCTATTTCCAATGCAACGAATATAAATTCTTTGAGTGATGTTTTCCGTCAAATGTACTATTCAAATATTGTGCACGTGCAGAAAAGCCGTTCTCGCACTTTATTTCAAAATATTTTTCAGTTCTTAGCAACTGCTAGTCCTTATACAAATCCATCAGATCTCGACTGTTGATGTCTATCCGATGAATCCCAACAGTTTGAAGCGATTCTCCAGGGGCTTTTCCAACGCAGCAGCTAGTCACTCGTCGGTTTCCCTCTGAACCGCTACTCGCAGCTAGCCACTGCTGTATTTAATTCTATTTCTCCATTAGGCCATCATTTTTTATTTACACTTCACTTAATCCCAGATTCGGCTTACTTCGCAAAACCATTAGATCTGTAGCACGAGAATTCTCGATGAAAATATCTAAACCGACGGTTTGTTGTGAACTATTTACTTATTTCTTCAATGTCATTGTCTAGCTGGAAAATGAGAGTTTTATTGAAATTTCTCATTAAGGAAATATTAGTGCAGTATTCTCACAAAAATCTAGCTTTTACACAGATCTTTTATAAGGTGAGTCTGCAGTACGGTTGCAATATGATCGACTAGTCGTTCGTCGGCACCACTCACAGCTAGTCGCTTCTTTTACATCAGCGCACTTAAGCAATAGTTGTTTATTGTCCATTTAACATAAAACATATGACATCATTTACATGCATCTTTTTATATTACTTTCTTTGAGTTATATCAGCTAAAAATTCCACGAGTTAGAACTCCTGAAAACATTTCTTCACATCATCGATTTAACCATATGAAAGAATGGGGTGGATACGCTAACAGAATCGGTTCTGTTTGAAAATTATGAGAAAATCTGGCTAATTTGTATCCCTTTTCTCCATCATTTAAAAAGACACTGATGCCATTCTTTGTGAATAGATGGCTTTTACTATAGGGGTGAGAAGTTATTGTTATTCAGTTGTTATTAATAGCAATAACAACAAACAAAAATTTATTGTTATCAATAACTATAACTATTTTTGCTATTTGTTATTAATAGCAAAAAAATAACAAATAGCTTTTCTTTCTGAAAAACCTTCAACTCGAATTGCTGTCTATCTCAACTACTTAGGTCATACCAAAAGTAGTGGCCCAGATACCTTATTTTTGTAAAAAAGTCTTGGAGAAATTTTCTTTTTCTATTAACAGATAGAGTGTCTTTCGCTCTATTTTTCTATGATATTTGATCACTATTCAACTAATATCATAATAATCAAATTTCGATAAAAACTGTTTTTTTTTAAATCAGCTGGTAGCATCAGATCATAATGGATGTGGCACTTTTGCATTTCACTTTATCATCACTTACTACGCTAAGGTATCTGGGCTACTACTTTTGGTATGACCTAAGTATAACAATTATATTGGTCTATGGCTAAGGAATGCATTTGCTATGGTTATGACATCAATCGATCTGGAAATTTGAGAATTTGCAGACATCAAGTACCGGGTGGGCCAAAAGTAACAAGATAAATAATTTTTTCGATTTTTTTTTCTTTAAATACCAACAGTTACATCTCATATTTATACTGTATATACTAGGTGATACTAGTCAAATATTTGTCATATGATCAGCCTCTAGGCATAGTAGTTTGCTCCGAAGCATATATGTGTATTAATTGCTCGTATGTGGCTATATGAGAAATTCGATGTTTTTTGTGTTAAATAGAATTTTCATATTCTTGTCTGTTCATCTGAATTTGAGATACAAATTCGATTCGATCAGATTTTGAACTCCTTTAGACTAAAAGAATGTAAAATTCAATTGAACCGACTTTGTATCCCAGATTGGGATAAACAGACAAGAATATGAAAATCCTATGTAACACAAAAAACATCGAATTTCTCATACAGCCACATACGAGCAATTAATACAAATCTATGCTTCGGAGCAAACTGTTATGCCTAGTGGCTGATCATATGACAAATATTTGACTAGTATCACCTAGTATAGACAGTATAAATATGAGATGTAACTGTCAGTATTTAAAGAAAAAAAATCGGAAAAATTATTTATCTTGTTACTTTTGGCCCACCCGGTATATGATCTCTGCAAATTCTCAAATTTCCAGATAGATTGATGTCATAATCGTAGTAAATTCATTCCTTAGCCATATACCAATAGAATTGGTAAGGTTGAGATAGAGAGCAATTCTAGTTGAAGGTTTTTCAGAAAAAAAAGCTATTTGCTATTTTGTTGTTATTAATAACAAATGACAATAACAATAAATTCACACTCCCATTTTACTATGCCTTTAAAAGCTGCAACGATACGGAGATTTGAAATGCTTGGGCAGCACCTCTTAATAGAATCGAAATAGTATTTCTATATCAAACAGATAGCGTTTCAAGGTGCGAATTACTTCGATCTCTTGGAGATTTGAAAGATGTTCTCAAAGCCTTCACAATCTGTGTGTCTTTGCAATTTTTGAAGGCATACTAAGAGCTATCTATGCACAAAAAAATGGCTCCGGTCTCTGTTCGAATAATAGAGAGAACGGGTACAAATTAGCGGAGTTTTCTTATAATTATCAAATAGGACCGATTTCAGTAGCATATTCACTCCTATCCTTTGCATTTAATTCATGAATAGCCAAAAACGCTCCCTGGTAACGACAAAAAGTCATTTCATTCATAACTATTTTCATAAAATTGGGAAAAGTCGCACTATTCACTATCACTTTCTTCTTTTTCATACGTTTAGACACAATCTAAAGCCAACATATACTGTATTAGCTAACAATATAATTAGGAAAAAAGTTTCTAAACCAACAAGGACACAGCAACAGAAAAACTCATTTGATTTAATTCAATTTTGCTTCAGATAGAGTGAACATAAGTTCTTTGAGTAATGCTTTCCGTCTAATGTACTGTTCATATATTGTGCCCATACAGAAATACTGTCTGCATATTTAACCTGAAAATGTTTCTCAGTTTTTTGCCATTGAAGCCCATTAGGTTCAGATCGTTGGCATTTTTCTGATGAATCCTAACACCTTGACGCCTTTCTTCAAGGAATTTTCTAGTGCAGTGGCTAGCCGCTGCCACGTGTAAGCTGATTCTCCCATAAGATCATCTTCTTTGGTTTTCACCCTATTAGATTTCAGACTTCTCTTAATTCGAAAAGTCGTTAGATTTATAACACGAGAATTTTCGATGGGTAGTCCTGAACGGGCACTTTGTTGAGAACTATTGCTTATTTCTTTAACCTAATTGCCTAGCTGGAAATTCATAGTTTTATTAGAATTCCTGATTAAGACAATCTTAGTGTAGTATTCTCAATAAACCTAGCTTTCGCATAGATCTTTTCCGAAACGAATCTAGAGTGCGCTTGCAATGTCAGCGACTAGTCGTCCATCGACGCCCCTTCCAGGCGCTACTCGCAGCTAGTCGCTTCATTATATGAATACGTTAAAGCAATAGGTGGTTTTTCTACACTTACCATAAAGCTTATGACCACATTAACAAATATCCTTTTTATTTTAGCTTCTTCGAGTTATGGTAACTATATAGAAATTACAAGAGTCAGAACACTGTGAAAAAATATGCGAATACTTCAAAACTTCGGCAGAAAACAATATAATGCGAGTACGATTAAATACCATTAATGTCGGATCGACTAAACTAGGCTTTTTGTTTCTGAAGTACTTGTCGGCGTGGATGCGAATGTTGATGGGAGTCTAGATGCGTTTTTGCATAAATTCAATTCTACGCGTTATATATTTCTCTGGCACGTATCTACTTCGAGAACCACAGGTAGATAGGACAATGTACAATAAAGCTGATCTCATACAACTCATCAGGTACGGTCAAGCGCACACTATCTAAGAAAATCACTGATTGCACATTAGTATCACAGAAGATGTGCAGATTACACAACAACCCTTCCTCAGAACATCAGCTAGTAAGGAAAGAAATAGGAACTCATTAACTTACTGCTACTGAAAAAAAGCTTGACAGACTCATACCCGAACACCGAAAATATTTTATTTGGTGAACTACCAGCTTGAAAAAGCTTCATATGTACAGTGGAGTGCAAAAAAATTTGCCGTTGCACTTACGCATTTTCTCGAGTCATATCTGTGAAGTGCATGAACGGATTCTTCTGAAACTTTTATCAGTAATCAAGGATGTGCTATAGATTTTAATCAGAGCGGGACTCCTCAAAAAGTGTCGTTCGGTAGAGCGAGAGACATCATGATTCGAGTGTTCACCGCTTTTCTAGAATATCAAACAGTCATCTTACACTACCACGACTAGGGGAATCGTAGCGTTGCGAAAATCGTCTTCTTAAAGAAGGTCTATGTCCATAGTATCTAACGAAATGCAAATGAGCTCCAACGACACGGCATCGTAAAAACAAACGGAGGATCACGGTGTGCAGAACTACCAGAACAAATGGCGCTCCCACCAGATTTTCAAACTATCTCGACAATGACTTGTTTGACCGACTTGAAATTTTCATAGTAGATAGACCTCGGCTAGTAGATGAAATTTTGTTCCGAGAGAACAATTCTCAAAATTCATCTTCAGCGTCAAATAGTGGTCAAAAGTTGAGAAGGTGGTGTTGCATTTCTTCCCCACTTTAAAAATCGAGAAGACATCGTATCGAGCTGAAACTTCGGCTACAGGATTTTGATCCCAAAACGAGGTTCATAGCTTCTTTCAATCTTCTTCAAACACACCTTTTAGGGTAGAACACAATCCATGTACATGGGCAAAACGATTCTAAGTTATTTGAGTGTATGGATGAAGCTATAGTGTGTACTGATTTTTTTGGCTGAAGGGAAAAAGAGCTAACTATTGATTATTATATATGTGTACTCTTGTGTATGTATAATCTATTTATAAAAAAAATTTCAATATTCATCATGTTCAGTAGAGTAACTTTATCAAATACTAACGGCAATTATTTTTGCACTCCACTGTATTTGATGTTACTCAAATTATTGAACCTGTACTCACGCTAACATATCTGAATGCGTTACTCTCCATAGCTGCCAGATCACAAACTCATTTTATTTCATATGACCCTCCCTTGAGTCGAAAGAAAAGATGTTCATTTCTCATTAGTCAGCTTTCTGACCAATGAAAGCTGAAACCGAAAAACCCACTTCAGATTCGCATTCCTGGATATCGATAACCTACACTAAAGTTTTATCAAAGGGCCGAAAAACCTAAAAATAAAAAAAACCTCATTTCTGATTGGCCAGCTTTCTGACTAACGGAGCGCTCGCATGTAAAACCCGATGTCAGATTCCGAATCCTCGCCCTCGACAACCTACAATAAACTTTTATCAAAAGTTCCAAAAGTCCTACAATGAAAAAGCCCGTTTCTAATTGATCGGCTTTCTAGCTAATGGAAACCTCGGATATAAAATTAGATCTCGGATTCAGTATCCTGGCTCTCGATAACCTATCGTAAAGTTTTATAAAACCTCCAAAAACCTTAAAATAAAAAGGCTCGTTTCTGATTGGTCGGTTTCTGGCCAATACAAAACTCAGATGTAAAATCCGATCTCAGATTGAGAATGCTGGCCCTTGAAAGCCTATAGTAGTTTCATCAAAAGATAGAAAAACGTTAAAACTAGAATCCTGGCTACAAAAACTGCTGATTGGTTAAAATTCCAACCTGCTGAAACTTGATTGGCGGAAATTTAAGCATCATGGAATATGGTTGGCTGAAATTTCAGTCTGCTGGAACCTGATTGACTAGAATCCCAACTTGCTAAAACCTGATTGGGCAAAATTTCAGCAAGCTGAAATATGATTGACTGAAATTCTAGCATGCTATCTTTGAACATGTTTGTTTGATCTTTGACCCTGTCACAAGCACACACAGACAAACGCATTTTTTTTCATAGGACCCTTCCTACAGTCGACGGTAAAAATTTGATGAACAGTCAGTGAAATTCAAAGAAACAATTAAAATGATTTGAAAAATGTGTAAAATTTCAATTATAAGAAGTGCGTTAGAGTCTCCTACCCAAGTTCTACCACTCTACATAAGCGCAAGATTTTTAATTTGTATCATTGAAAAGATATACACTAAACAGTGATTGTCAAAATTGCTAGAAACAACCTTTTGTGACTACTTTTTCAAGCTTTTTAAATTCTATGTTTATTAATTAACAGTTAGATTTTCGATCATTCTGAAGAGATATCCAACATATAGGAGTATGCGATATCAGGATAGTTTGCGACGACGATACTCGATATGTGATGTAATATGGTTAGCACTGGTGTTACACAACAAAGAATGATTCCATATAATATGAACAGTTTAGTTCAATTGAGCATGATCGAAACTCTAACTGTTAATAATAAACATAGAATTTAAAAAACTTGAAAAAATAGTTACAAAAGGTTGTTTCTAGCAATTTTGACAATCAGTGTTGAGTGTATATCTTTTGAATGATACAAATTAATAATTTCGCGCTTATGTAGAGTGGTAGATCTTGGGTAGGAAAATCTAACGCACTTCTTATAATTGAATTTCTACACATTTTTCAAAACACTTTAATTGTTTCTTTGAATTTCACTGACTGTTCATCAAATTTATGAGCTGATTTTGTTAAATGGTATATAGAAAGATGCAGAATGTCAGCCTTTCTGTAATGGTGAAAAACGCAGACCAATAGCTCTTTCTGTTGAAGAGTTATTCGAAAAACAACCACCCGCCTTTTATTTTGAAATGGACATTAGTTTAAGTTCATTTTATATAATTGTTTTTAGGATTAAAGCCTCAAAACTTGATTGTACTTCAACATTTGAGCATCAGTGGAACACAATGAAGTATATGGGCTTTATTGCCAAACAGACTTATATAAAATTAGCACAAACTTATATTCATGGGATTTATTTCGACACTAGGCTTGAAATTGGCATAGCCAAGTGATTATAATGGATGGATCTGGCACACTCTTCAAGCAAGTTGAAGTACGGTGACGATCGGATTTTGGACATTTTCTCTCTCAAGAAAACCTTATCTATTTTAGGCTCAAATACTGCTTCAGTTTACACTGTAGAAGCGTCGCAGGTGATCGTATGTCCTTCTTTCTTCATCATGTCACACATTCTTTGAACATTTCTCATATGTAAATAGAATTCATTAAGGCTAACGAGCGAAGTCTAAAGTAGTTCTACTAAGAATTTACTCTCATAGAAGCAATACATGTGTAGTTTATGAAAAGTGCATTGCAGATAATCTTGTATGACTGAATCTCGCTATCCCACACGTGTTTGGCGTTATATTTGTATACCGGTACCACTCATTGAGACTAATAAAGCCATGCAAAAACTTTGTGTCATACATGTTACTTACTATCCTTTAAAAAGACTTACGCCATCTTCCTATAACTGATGTACGGCACATAGTCACACATGACTACGCTTTGCCTTATTGTAAACAAATCTCAAGCCCTTTTCTACGACAATATGTTATATTTGTGAGCAATGTTTAAACACAATAATCTAGAAAACATCTTGAAACCGAAGCGTCTAGAAAAGAAAATTATAGCGAAATTAGATTGTATAACATTTCGCTCGATTTATTCTTCGTAGTTTTTCCAGAATTCTTAGTTCTTTCTTTCTTCAAGAACTAGATGTTTCTTTTAATAGGTATTTTAATCCTAGCCCTTAGAACATATTTAATATATTCATCTGCTTTGACAAAGTGACGTCTAACTTGGCGTAAGAAATGCTAGTACATCATCTATGAACAAATGCATACTGTTTTTGCGAATTAGGATTCGGCGCTATTCATTGTCTGCAGTTCAAACCTGGATGGTGTTTTGATAAAATTAAAAGTAATTGGCAAGTGATCGAAAAATAATCGAACACTCTATCAGATCATACGAAAAAGTGGAAAGGTCACGGGTTGTGTAGAAATGATTCAATTATAATAAGGAACGATCAGGGTTTTGAGGTTTAAGTATCAGTCGTCTTTGATTTGTCTGTCATTTGACAAGAAAATTCAAATGAATACCTGATGCAGCAGAATTAGACCTTGATCCAAGAGTAGAACCGAGAACAACTGCTACGATTATCACAGCTGCCAATAAGCTGACTGGAATGATGAATCGTTTCTTGTTGTACCATCGACGTCTTGGTAGTCAAATAAAGCATTCCGTCAAAAATAGAATTAGATAAAAATGTGTTGAGACTTACTCAGTTGCTTTTGGATAAAGGCATGCACCTATATATACAAATATTTCCATTCAAAATAAATCATTTATATTATTCGATATGTTTTACAATGGAGTTTTTTACGTTGTCAGTCAAGGGGATGACATTTGTTCGGGTCAAATGTAAGCTCTAACCCTTAAACTCTTATAAGTTTAAAATATAGGCTGCTTTTAGTGTGCTCCGACCGAGATATTCAAGTTTTAACGTATGTACAGTGTATGTAGGATGCCAGAACTCAAAATGTCATTAGAAGTTTTCGCCTATTTTCTCGATAGTAGGATAGAGCTCGTCAAGTTGTAGTAGAAAAAATATGTTTCATATTTTCACAACAGATCTAAAGAATCTTAGACAAAAAGCTCAAGTTGCTATGGTTTCCTAATATAACAGGAACTGAACCAGAAATTTTCACCTTCGTATGCTTTTTTAAATCGTTTTCTAAAATATGAAACATATTTTTTCTAATCTAGCTCGAAGAGCTCTGCCCGTTTCATCAAGAAAACAGAAGGGAAAATTTCGCTGCAATTTTGGATTGTGATCATCCAAAACGAACTGTATATATCTTAAAACTTAAATACCTCAATTCATGCATACCAACAACAGTCTATACTTAAAAATTTGTAAGTTTACCGATCAGACCTTCAATTTACCTGAATATGTCTAATCTCCTCACTTGATAATACAAACACCTCCATTGTTAGAAGCAAAAGCATTAGACATAAAACAAGGTAAAGCAAACTGTCTGATTGCCGCAAAAAGTCATCTTCGCAGAAAAGCTGATAGAAACAAAATTGTAACACTGTCGATTTCACTAGAGTGTGACTTATACTGCAATATGATCTCAAAGTACTATCGTTAAGTCTAATCCTGTATTCAAATGTAACCTATGGGGTTTATGGAACGTTACTTAGCAAAAGCTATATCAACGGATTATTGACACATTTGAAATCTAGTACTAAAAGCTTCAAGGCAGAATTTAACTTTTTTTCAGATACTTACATCAGTAATTCATCACCAAACAGGGAAGGTATCTGAATTATTTTGTCAAGCATTTTTCGCTGATCATTTCAACAAAAGTAAGGCTCTACTTCTATCAACAAACGATGACGCTAGGTTCAAACTACTGAAAAGCAACAAATCTCTCTGGAATTTCACAGGCCAGGAGTCATTTCACCCAACATCTCTATTGGCAGATGAATGTATAAGATATTTTCAATGAGATAGTCAGTGAAAAAACCTCTACAGAATGAAATCTATCAAAAAACTTTCGAATATGTATTGCGTTGGTCAGGTTAATAGTGCATGAACTCACCCAACCAAAAATTAACTACATTTACGCGAATTCTGCAGGATTTTCTCAAATTCAACCATGGCAACTAAGATATGTTAAATGTTGAGAAAATCGATAAACATAAAGAATTTTAATGATATGGCGGGCACTTGTAATGTTTCATTCATCTTCGGCGAAGTCTTATTTTCTTTATGTTTCGAATAGATAAAACTACTTCTGAGTAATGTTACTAATTCTTTTTACACATGAGTAATAAGTTGAAACTCTTTTCTGGTCAGGAAAAAGAGTCATTTTGTCAAAATAGTATGTAAATTACAATTTTTCAGGTATGTGACTGTTTGGATTTTCTGCAATTGTTTCATTTTTTGGTATTTTGCTTTTATGGCAGGTTCTATTTCATCTAGTCACGTAGACAGAGAAGACCTTAATCGAGATTCATAATAATATAATCAACCACTCAGTAATCCTCTCTAGCTATATGCAACAGGTCAGGAATTAATCTAATTTATACTTTTGAAGCTATTTAGTAGTTAATCAAAAAATCAGTCCGACGGATGAATTGTCTGCTGTCTGAACTTCCAATAGAAACCCATAAATATCTCATGAACATGACTTATAATCATAGGTCACTTACATACATCGAACTACAGGATAGAGTATGCTATTGAGCGACAGACAAGAACATACTATGTCAAAGAAAGGTAGAGAATGCCTTGTCAGAATGATCATAGTTTAAGATAGTATTTCTAAAAGAAAAACCACTCGCACAATTCGCATGGAATCTAGATGTTTGATAATAATATAATGGAAAGTGTTCCACATGAACACGTAGATAACATGTAAATCGTATATGGGTTTGACAAATAGCTAATTGCTGTGTTACAGAGTTAATTATGACTCTTGACTTAAGCAGAAAATTCTAAAGCTTTGAATCCATTAACAGCATCAGATGGTAACTTTTACAAGAATCTTGCTACGGCTTCTTATCTCTTAGCTTTTTAACATACCTTCAAATGGAGGCTCAAGTAACATATTGTCTGGTATCATCTGTTTCAAATGAATGATATGGAGATCAGGCGCTGGATTGAATTGTGATTGTACTTCCATGTATGTTCCTGGCAGCAATAAAACTTCGTCCTCGTCGCGAAAGTATGAATGATCGCTCACATTCTTAGCATTGAAGATCTCGATAGAGAAAAGAGTTCTCGAACCTTCATATCCCAAATAGAGATCATTCTCTAACACAGGAAGCGTTGTTGTGCAAGACGAGAAACTCCACCAAATCACCGAAGTTCCTCGGGGAAATTCGGGACTAAGATCTTTACGTATCCCACGCCAAACCGTCTGTTGAGGTGCGCATGGTATTTTGACCAAAGCAGTGAGAAAAAGCTTCAAATATTTGAACCAAGGTCGTAAGTATTCGCGATCAACTGTTCTAAGCGTTTCATTGAGAATGGAATAAAGACTTCTATATTCGTCGTTCC
The DNA here is from genome assembly GCA_905329745.1 of Rotaria sp. Silwood2. NCBI lineage: Eukaryota > Metazoa > Rotifera > Eurotatoria > Philodinida > Philodinidae > Rotaria > Rotaria sp. Silwood2. Next base: position 14,637 of record CAJNSZ010001363.1, on the reverse strand, counting down.
ATTCCATCGTGTAGAGATAAATTGCAGCTGATTCGTCGCGAGTCAGACCATCTGATGGATTATCTGGAGTGTTTTCCAGAGCAATCGAAACATAATCTAGTATATTAAAGATAATGGGGATCAACGGTGCGCATGCTTCAGCAAGCGGGAGAAGTGGCTCTTCAGCATAGCCGATGATCGGACCAACTGTTTTTGACTCTTTAGATTCCGGAATCTCTAAGCGAGAGTTTCTACGTCGAACTCGCAATTCAATATATTTACTCATGTTTTGAATTATCGTTTTATTGATGAACGTTATCTTGTGGTATCTATAACAAGCGAAAGAAAGATGAGAATAAAGATAAATAATCGGTAGAATTCTGATTTTGTATTGCATCTACAAGAACGATTATGTGAACGAAAAGAACCTCGTATATATCGGGTAGTCAGAGTCAATAAACAAGATCCGAGCTATTAAATCAAAGTGAGCATTTTATATGAATTTGATCTACAGAGAAAAAGCATTCTATATTATTCTTCAATAATGTATACGAGAGCAAAAACGAAGAAAATATACACGAAAATATACTTTTAGGTATTTCTTGCTGCGACAATCATTTGTTCGATGCACTAAAGGTAGCAAAGAGGCAAAAAATCACATTGGTTTCTGTCTTTGGTGAAAATAAAAATGTGAGCACAATTGGCAGATGTAAGTAAAAAAGACCATATCTTTCTCTATCTAACTGCGATTTCTCGATGCATGTCTATGATAATGATAACATGTGCCATGTGGAGAAATATTCTGGGTGGATTTCTGCAAACTAATCTCAACATCTTCCTAGGTTATAAACTCAAATGTGTTAGAAACGATAACTACATCAAAGTATCGGTGCTCGTATCGATGACAGATTGGCTTCAGCATTCTCATTGAATATCTATTTTTAAAATCACTTTTCCTTGTATTTCTACCCTTGTGTATCCTGGTGTTAATGTGTTGTCAGATTGCGGAATTGATTTGATAATCCTGTAGTTTTCTTTCTCTATACTTCAGAACTCATATTTCTCAAGTCCGATTTCAGTTTCTGTTCTTTATGATGCTTCAAGTGGCTTCAGAATCGATCATTTCATGACATTGAGTGAAGTACTTCTTTAAATTATTCCACTGGTGTTTGATGATGTCGTTTAAAACTGACATCAATCTGTAGCTTGGACATCTCAATGCATCGAATGACACTTACTACAATTTGAGAAACTTCAGACTAATTTAAAATGAATCTACATCATTGCCGATTGGATATCGCATCTTTTTAGGTGCCTGATTTCAAGATTAATTTAGTTCAATAGTAACATGTCGACTTTCAGAAATTGAATATGGGTTTTCCAAGTCCGTTATAATCAAATGGAGACTGCTGAACATTAAATAGAGAGGATGATTGAGGATAAGCGATATAAAAGGCGTTAACTGTCGGATTTGTGTACCAACGACATAAAGAATTTTTGCTTGTAGGTAATGAATACATGACTGTTACAGTGATGTCGCATGTATACATATTCACTATTTACTGTTAACCTCTATTCTCTTTCATTTCTTTCATTCTTTAATTGGTTCCTTTGTTTTCTCGTTCTTCATATACAATACTGGACAAAATTGTTTGGACGATTTTGTTTTGCGCATAACTATCGTATAAAGCTAGCTTTTGAGACGCGGCTTGCGTCAAAATTACAGGCATCGTCTATATCATATCCATAGAAAATTTCATCCATAAATGTTGAGTTATAGTGGAACTGTATATATAACAATGAGCGGTAGTCAATTTCTGTTGGACGATTTTGATTGGACGATGTTTTAAATTCAGTTAGTTTTTACCACAAATGTTCAAAAAGGACTATATCCATATCAATCGAAAGAGGAGAAGACGGGCTACATTTTGATAACTAAAACTTTGTAAAAGCAAAATGTCTATGAAGTGAAACGCTTTTTTTTATGACAGATACCTGACAATGTTCATGTGAAGTCTTTATCATTTTTATATAATGAACAATTTTTCTTTTTAAATACCATATTCGAAAGAGCGTCTGACGGGTTACCGGAACTTCGCCAATAAGATTTTCGCCAATAGGACTTTCGCCAATGGCGAATGTTCAGGGGTATATTGTCGAAAGTCCACTGTACTTTCGCCAATTGTCGAAATTCCAGAGGAGGTATTGGCGAAAGTGCAGTGGACTTTCGCCAATTGGCGATATTCCAGTGGGTCTATTGGCGAAAGTACAGTGGAGTTTCGCCACTAGCGAAAGTGCTATTTGGCGAAAGTCTTATTGGCGAAGATCCGGAATCCCCTTCTAGAACTGTGCGCCCATTATCTTTTACTGAAGAATCTTTCATGATTTTTATCCTCATCATGAGGGTATTGAATAACACAAGCATCAAATGACCCATTATCCCACTTCGTCATTATGACTTGAGAATTTTCCGGGTAATCCTAACTACAAAGTCATTTTAGGAGAAACACGCTTTTTGCAAAACCTAGCTACTGGAATTTTGTTGATATAATAAAAACAGCTGTTATCTAATTAGAACTATTCGCTCTGCCGACAATATGCTAAGCGAATTCTTCGCCAAAATCCTGTTGAAGATACATTCCTCTACGAAAATTTCCTGAAACACTTTTTATCTGTACAATATCAAATCTAATTTTCAGCGAGGTCAAACCTTTTCAAATGGTAAAAGAACATAATATTGAACAGTCTTTTTTCTTCGTGGGACTTTATAAAGCTGATTAAGGGGGCCCCCCTCAGAAAATCCATTTTTCGGTAAAGTAATCGAAGTCGAGTTTTTATCGTAGGAAGATGCAGCGAAGTTTCCTCTTTCAGAATACATATAATTTTAAAAAAAAAAGGCCAAATTTTTACAGACTTTTGTAGGAGATTTCCACCTCACTACCCGGTTTGCCGAGGGATTTTCGCGGTTTTTGTGATTTTTGGGAAGATTACTTTTTTACTTCTATCAGTATGGGATAAACATTCTTATATCATATAGTACGACCTGTAGTGCTAGCTTACGCCATCTATTGCGTGCTTTCAAAAATTCCACATAAATATCATCAATATACCATTATTTCCTGCATTTGAATAAAAAAATCATTTCGAAAACTTCTTTAACGTTTTTCTCAAAGCATGGTTTTCAATCAGGAAAATTGGAATCACTCCTTCATATCGCGAGCTAGAACCAATATTGTTTGTTGTTTTAAAAGTCTCAACGAGAGTAAACAATTCATCAACCAGTTTTTTTAAAGTCGAATCCTGGGCTGAGAAAAGTGAGATTTACTGTCGTCGGATCACCGTTTTTTCTATGCTTATTTTAAGACATGTCTACCAAAATACTCATAAAAAATAAATAATACATAATTTAAAAATTCTGTCTGATGAAAATTTGCGTACTGACATTGGCTTTAGTTTGAAACCACCCCGAGCCCTGTACCTTGTATTACGACAGAGTGATGCCGATTCTCCTGAAGGCCAAAAATGACCTATGATTCAGCTGAAACTCCGGTCTATTAAGGCCAATCGCGCTGAAATTTTTACCAGAGGCGTATCTCTCCATGATCACTCATCCCGGAAATTTTCAGCTCAAAAGACCCATTCTAAGCGGGAAATCATTTCTGAGGGAGGGGGGGGGGGCTTAACAACTACTGCTACAGACATTTTGCAACAAGCGTGGCTTTACAGTAGTTAATATTTACTATTCATTTCATATAGAATATTACAACATTTTTGCCAGAAGGAAAATTATCACTATGATACGAAAAAAGTACAATATAAGCTTATGAGGGAAGGTCCCTAACTGATCAATCGCTTTTGCGTTGAGACTATGCACATTATGTAGGTACAAATAAGCTATGAATACCCAGAAAAAAGTTCGGGCTGCTAGCTTATTGCTACGAAGATACTGTAATTGTACGGTATATTTTTAAACGAATGCCGTGGTCCCCCTCAGAGACACCAGAAAAAATGTTTTTCGAATTTCGACTTGAAGCTTTACATATACGCAGACCTTACCGAGAATAGTTATTTGTGAAAGTTTCAGCTCTTTTTGCTGTTCCTATCCGTAGATACAACTATGATAACTTCATTTGGATAAACCAGAAGATTTTATGTTCTCATTTCAGGGTAGGAACAAAGCAAAACATCTGAAACTTTCACAAATAACTATTCTTGGTAGGGTCTCTTTGTATGTAAAGTTTCAAGTCGAAATTTGAAAATCATTTTTTCCAGTGTTCCTGAGGGGAACCACGGCATTCACTTAAAAACATACCGTAAAAGTGTAGTATCTCCACAGCAATAAGCTAGCAGCTCGAACTTTTTTCAGGGTATTCATAACTCATCTGTACCTACATAAGGCACATAGTCTCAACGCAAAAGCGATTGATCAGTTAGGGACCTTTCCTCGCTAGTGATACTATTTAAGCATGGAAAAATTCACTGAATACTGATGATAAAAAACGTCCTCTAAAGAAAATGCAATTTCAAAACACGTACGTTTGCTCTCTGTATTATATGAAATCTTGTGTGTTAACGACCAGAATGACACTAATATTTCGACGTTATTGTATAGTAGAAATAAAAAGAAGACGTCCCTTATATGTACATCATTAATATAAGTTAGAAATGTATGTCTTCATTCGTGTCCGTGAAATGACTAATGATCAAATATTAATCAAATGCGTTGTTTTTTTTCATACAAGTACTATCGTCTTTTTGCTTGTTCTATCATTCATCATGATATATTAATGAAATATATGTTTTTTCTTTCCATAAAAATATCATCGTCGTTTTGCTCGTTCTATTACTCATCGTTCGAACAGCTTGAAGGATGCAAAATAGCGTGAATCGAAGGTAGAAAAATTATTCACTATAACACTACTTTACTTGGTTTTTTTCTCATCGTTGCACAGTATCAACAAAATATTAGCATTTCACAAGCAATACTATACCACTGAATACCATGATCCTGGTTGAACCGGCTACCTCTCATTTGCGAACATAAAGAAAATAAATTTTAAGTGAATTAAAATTTTAAAATTTCGTTTGATTTAAATTTGATAATTTTATCAAATTTTTGTAAAACGATTAAAATTTATATTTAACTTTTAAAAATTCGGTTACTGCGAACGAATATTGAAAGTAAATTGTTTTAAAAGATTTTTATAAAAATTTATTTCTTTTACGAAGCATGCTGCAATTTGTAGAGGGCACAAGTTTCTGACAGCAGAGAGTTTTTGATATTTCCTGCAATTTGTAGAGGACGTTAGGTTTTGGTAGAATTAAAATTTTTCTTTGGATCTAGCTCCGAAGAATTTTAACGGAAGTCAAAAACAGAATGTACTAGCTGGTTTTTTCTTTTGTTATTGATAAACTAATACTCCTATGGTACGAGCAAGGGTCGTCGATTTGGGCTGAACTAAGAACGATTTTAGTTAAGCACAAAGCGAGTTTTTAAGGAGATAGTGTCATAATTTATGGTGGTAACTTGATATTTCTTCCAAATGTGATGTGAGCGGATCGAGCTGTGCTCGTCAAGAGAAGAATATCCTTAACATTCTCTATTTCTGGACTGTCTTTTTTTAGAATATCATTTTCTGTCTGTTTGATTTTTGTGTATAAGTGCTTTTGCACCCCAATCAGTGATCTCCATTCAATGTTCAATTCCATTTCACTATCAGAATAATATAGTCTGTTCAAAGTCAAAAACAGCTGATGCCATTTATAGTAACAATAATGTCTGACGAACTCTATAAATTGCAGTCAATTAAGAATAAAAAAGTACTGCTATATTTTAGCGCACTCTACAAATTACAGCTCATTAAATTGAAATAGTGAAACTCGATATCTAGTGAACTCTATAAATTTGAACAAGTTTAAAAATGTAACTGAAATTTTAATTTGTTTTAAAATTGGTATCAGTAAATTTTTTGAAATTTGAAAAGCGAAAATTTAAAATCTAACATTATTTTAAATTTGAATGAATTAAATTTAAAAGAAATTGAAATTGAATTTAACAAATTTTTAATTTTGATTTTGTGGAACTCACATATGTTTTCGAAGAAAATAGTGAGTGTAAGTTTTAAGTTCGAGTTTTTGCGGCTCCCCCTCCCCTTACAGACAGGCTACCATTACAGACCATAGCAACGAAAGAGAACATTACAGACATACACCCCTCCCCGCCCATTACATACACCCCCCTCATTACAGACCATAGCAACTCCAGAAAAAAAGTAAAAATTTTTTTTAATGCAATAGTAGAAAAAAATCAGTGTAAAAAATGAGAAGAAATTTTGACTACTTTGGCATAAGCCAGAGTATTGTGGAAAAGTTGAGATTAATAACATTCGTATATGGAAAATTGTTCGTTTTTATTCAAAAGACTTTTGTTGAAATATTTTTGAATAAGAAATGAGAAATGAGAAATAATAATAAGAGTTGATTTATGATAGAAAGTAAAAAGAGAATAAATTTCTAAAGTGAGTGTCAACATATTGTCTCCTAGACTATTGAATCAATCATCGAAGAGTATAATCAACTTATGTGTCACCATAGAATTTTCGAAATAATTTCATCAGTGTTGTTTTCCTATTTATTCTAGATAAGATAAAACTAGTTCTAGTTATTTATGCTTAGAAATTAAGACAAGTATCAATCGTCTATCCTCAATCAAATAGAATTTAAATAAATAGATCAACTAATTGAAGAGTTTGAAGATCAACGAATAGATTTTCATTGAATAAAATATTATTTTTTATTGTTATGTGAAAGGTAAATGAAAGATCTGTTTATATCCAACTTATAGATCTAGAAATGGAATTCTCTCCTAATCTTCATTTATAGTAAATCGATCGATCAATTTTTATTATCATTCTTATAAATAATTTCTTTTTTCTTTTTCACTGTGTTTTAGAAAATTCTCAAGTCGATTGTTTTGTTCTTATAAAGTTGATATGATCTCATCAGTTAGAATAGTCATTTTTAGAATATCGTTGCTAAACTTACTGAACATACTAAGAGATTTGTAGAAAATTCGATTCTAATGATAAAAAATAGAAGCATTACTGTAAAAGGAAGTATATCATTGAATTTTTAACTTTTTTCTTTCTCTTATATTCTTCATATTTAAACCGAGGAGAAAAAATTTTTTTTAAATCTTATATTTGATTTATCTCAATGATCTTTTAGGTAATTCGCATCGTCTTGTTTTTCCTCTAACACGAACTCTAATGTCCTTCTCAGACATAAACAGGAATGGTTGGTTTAACTGAAAAAAATCGATAAGGGCAACATCTAGCTATGTCTGCTTTTTTCAACAACCATATTAAAAAAAAACATATGATAAGGACTTGTTATCTATATGAATCTTTGACTTTAATCTCGAATTTAAATAGATACATCAAAACTCAGTAAAATTTCTTATTATTTGCTGATGTTAATGCGTGAATATCCGCATTGGTATTTTTCTGAATAGATCTAAAGTATCCCTATCTCATCATTCCTTGTTTTTCCTTCATACAGATTTCTTGTTTTCTTAAACACATCCACGCCAAAAAAGGTTTTCAAGTAGATAGTGATAACTGACCAAAAACTATTTCCTAAGAGTATGACGAGAAGACTTATATGATTAACTAAGAGAAAATAAACTCTATTCTTATTTTAATAAAATATTCCAATTGACTATTAATAGATCAACGTCAACCGGAAAAAAAATGATAATAAATAGAAAAAAAACTATTGTTAAAATTCTCTATTTACCTGTATGAATAGGATTAGAAGGTGAAAAATAAAAGTAAAGAATGAGAGAAGGACAGCAGCCATGATTATTTTCTCATGGTGTCCCTATGTTACACATTTGAGTTGCTAAAAAACTTCTTCTTCTTATGCGCGTTTAGAAGATTGATAGTTTTTATTTGATGATTATACTAGGACATTATCAATTATTATTATTTTTATCTCTCAAAACAAACTGATAGATCTAATAGATCTCTACTTAATTCATTTTCTCCCATACATCAGTTTTAATTTATCTTTTTATTTATAACAAAATACATAACAAACAAAAAGTTATATTTTATTAGTTTGATTACTTCAATAATTAACTACATTCACATTTCTATAGACAATTGAATTGACTAAACGAAAACTGTTTATCTTTTATTTAAAAAGTATTATTGATAAAAGAACGGAACCAAAAATGGTAATAAATATCTTTATCATTATGATAAAGATTTAAATTTACATAAAAATCCGATAAAAATATAATATATAAAAAGATAAATAACCATTTATGATTTCTTCCCTATCGTTTTAAACTAACTAATTTGGTTTGCTCAACATCGAAAATAAAGTCTACTATTTAAAAAGTGAGATTAGTTTTTGCAATAGTATCTTTCATAGAAATAAATTCCAATTTATTCAAGTCTATCGGGATTTTTCACAAATTGACTATCAATATTTTATCCCATGTTTTTTAACTCTTTACTCACTTTTTTCGAATAAAAGACAAGTTTTAGAATCATTCTGATACAAAATTAAAATTTCTTTCAGGCAAAAAATAAAATAAAATCAGGAAAAATCTTTTCTTTCTCTTCTTGTTAGAATCTAGTTAGTATGCTTATTTATGACTCATTTTCTCTTTCTTACTGTTTATATTTGATGATTATATCCTATGTGCTAAAAAGGACACCTTATAGAATTTATATTTATTATTTAGCTTGACAATCGATCATTTATAATTGATTTGTTCGTCAAAATGAAGAACAAATAACAAAGAATTTAACGATAAAACAAATAAATAACGAAGATAAATGCAATAGACTAGTATAAAAGACTCGAAAATAAACAAGATTATATTTAGTCGAATTGGTTTGTTCTTTTATCTCGATAGTCTATAAATAACCGGTTGAAGAACATATTTATTCAAGGGAGTTCTATTCACATTCCAATAGAAATCTAGAAATAATAAATCTATTCGATTGATTATTAACTGGTATTACTAGTTGAAATATGCATAGGATTCAACATTAGATAGTAGTTCAACGAATTTTCATTTTTAACCTAATTATATTAAAATCTAGGTTAAAATAAAACAGTAGAATAGAAACTCTCTCCTATTCTATCCAGATAATAGATTATATTAACAATTTTATATATATAGTCGAAATACTTAATGTATTATATATATATATATAAAATGCAATAGATGAGATATATTTTCTATTGATTAGAAGATTTCGATATGAAGATTTCTTTCTCTCGAATTTTATTTTAAAAATCATTTCTTATTTCGAGTTTATTTTTACCTTATATTATGTGTTAAAAATTCGCTGATTAATAACCAATCTAAAGAATTTAGGTTCCATTGTTAAAATATGAATGAGTGCATTTATATTTATATATATTTGAGAAATATAATCGGAGTTCTATACTTAACATCAAATATATTTTTCGGATCTGATTTAATAAGTGTGTTGATAAGTTATCGTCTATATTAATTTAATAGTAATACTTGAAAAATAAATAAAAGATTTAAATAAACTATAGATAGGTGTATTTTAAGGTAATTATTTATTTATAAGTATAGTTGACGCGTAAGAATTATATTTAGTTTTATTTGAAAGATGATTAAGATTATTTAAAAGAAAAGAATTATCATTAAGATAATAATCGATTTATTTAATAGAGTTATCTGAAAAGATTTATCAAAACATAGTTCAGATATAGACTTAAATCGTTTTCACTTTTTTATTTATTTATTTATTTATAACAGTTTCTTAAATTCTTTGTATTTTTATTATATATTTATATATAAAGACGAGAATTGAAAAGAAGAAAATTTTCTAAACTTTTATTGACAGTCTGTTCTTTTATATACTAATTGAATATCGTCTAAATGGTAAATTATCTTTATTTAAATCACAAAAAAACAATCAATATTGTTTTATATTGATCATCTTATTTTTATACTTCCAATTATTTATATATTATCAAAACGAAGCACGAACAATCAAATATATTTTCTTTAAATCATATTTTAACAATATGATTCTAATCGGGTGTGGTGTAGGTGTGGGTGTGAATTAGGACACGAAGAACCCACACCCACACCCATACCATTTGATAATAGATAAGTGTAAGAGAGTAAACAAATATATAGAAAGATAGAGAATTTCAAGCGCTTAAAGAATATATAATTGCTCTTTCAAAACAATCATTCTACAATGATGCAAAATCTAAAAAACTTAATTTGGTTATAGCGACAAAATCATGTATCTGTGGGAATCTGAATATCAGATGATCTTCATTATACTTAATTTATGCTGATCATTCAAAAGCGAAAACTAAAATAGAAATATACAGGATGGTAGAGAATTTCACGCGTTTTCTGAATATAGTATTATTCTTTCAAAAATATGCTATTATAGTAACGATATACCAAAAATACAGTGACTAACTTTTGCTTTCCAGGGATATATATTTGCGTTTGGACCACTCGTCGCATCCATCGTTGGCCTTTCAGGGTCTACTTGGGAAAGAAAAATGGTTGCGTTTATGATTGGATGGAGTCTACGCATGAGAAGATGCAACCACTTCAATCATATTGTCTTGAATTCTTGATCAATGCCTTCTGACGTCCATCGTTACGAGATTCTAGCATCACATATATTTCTCTTAGTTCCATCTATTCCTGAGATAAATCGACAAAATATCATAAGACTATGTTATTATCTTTTATAATAAGACATAAAACACTAAAATGACTGTAATCATATATAAATTTGTAACGAAATATTTCCTATAGAAATAATTAAAACAGCTGATTGCACTATCAAGAAAAGAGCGAAAGCATCATACTGTCAACAATCGTACTCTGACATACTTTACATAAGCAGGAGATTCTCAATACAAGGACGCATATCTAAAACATCACATCTCCAACGAATTATAATTTCTCTAATCTTTACAATATTCGTTACATGTCAACGTCAAACTCCACTTCGACATCCACATTGATATGATGGATTCCAGTGAACTTTATTATTTCAATAAAAGATATAATCAAGCAATTTGTATTTTATTCAAACTAGAATCAACTATAGTTGCTTTTCATGAAGATAATCATAGCTACATATTCATCGTATGCTTTTTTTACTATATCTATATTTTTTTTTCATTCTTATTCATTTTAAGTAACAGCGACTAGCAATAAAAATAATATCAGAGTTAGACGAAACGAAAAAAGAATAAATATTCATTCATAAATTAATTGGACTATGCATTCATTCACGCTATATTTTTTTTATTGAGGTCATCCATTCATTCTATTCAATTATAGGAGTCGGCATTAACAAACAATGAGCATATATATATATATATATGCATAAGAAGAAAAATATTAGTCAAATTCAATATGAATCAATCTAACGTTGGCCTTCTTGATTTACCGAATGAAATATTACTTATTATTTTAAAAAAGCTCGACAATATGGATGTTCTTTATTCATTATTGGATGTTGATAATCAACAACTTGACATTATAGCTCAAGAAAATATTTTCTCTAATACTCTCAATTTTGTATTAACAACATTTAGTAATGATATTTCTTCGATTAGTTATACAATAGTTGATCGATTTTGCACAAATATTTTGCCAAGAATTCATCACAATGTTAAATCTCTTATTCTTGACTCAATATCTATAGAACGTATTCTTTTTGTTGCTGAATATCCTAATCTAACTGAACTTAAACTCTTTAATTTTAATAATAAAATTGCTTCACGTTATTTTACAGGTAAATAACTTACGTATGAAGCAGTAAAAAAAAATTAGATAAAACACTGTTGGATAGGTAGACTAGACAATAACAATTTATGTTTTTATTTAGATAAAGGACCATTTAGAGATAATTTTCGACGACAAATTACAGATCTTACTCTTGTATTCAAAAGGTGTCTTAATGAAACATTAGCACATTATTCAATAAATATGTATGGATATATTATGAAATTCTTCGAAAATCTAAAACATTTATCTATTATTGGATCATCTCTCTGTTGTTTTCCACGTACAGTATATTATAATTTATCTTCAACCATCTTCTCCTCTTCAATTCTTAACAAATTACGTATTCGTGTGAGAAATTATGCAGATTGTCTTGCTGTACTTGATGGTCGTTTCAAACAATTAAGAATCTTGATTGTTGATATTATTAATTTGCGACTTTATTTATCGGATGTATACAATATGGTAAGTTTACATTTTATTAAATTAATCTTTTCAACTTGAAAAAATTACCATTGATTAGAGTAATAATTGTTTTCATATTATTATGGATAGACGTTTTTTTTTTGCCTAATGAATTACTGTTTAATTGAATCAACTGTAATGAAATAGTTGTCAAATGATGATTACACATCTATTTGATAGGTAGATACAATTAGTTTTCTATATGATATTTTCTTAAATTATTAACTATTTCGTCGGTATAAGTCAGTTTGAAAAAATAAAGCGAATAATTGAATTTTATTTTAACAAATAAATTGTTGAGTTTTAGATCTGTTGGTTATGTATCATTTTCTATTCAAAAACGATATGTTTTAAAAATAAGAGTGACAGTGTTTATCTTCTAGAGATTTTGAAAATATATCTAAGTCTTCGAGAACTCGAGAAGAGATTAAACTTATTTTTGTCTAATTGTTCTTTCTCAGGTGGAAACAATCTTTGGTTTCTTTTTTTTTGCTTTCTATTTAGTCATTCTCATTGTCTTAAAATATAGAAAAACTACAAGAAACATGAATATTAAAGATTGCAAATGTGAAGTGCAATAAGGAAAGTGAAAAAACAAAACAAAAGCAAAAGACTCGTGAATACTGAGTGAGAAGAGATAAAGATTATTAAATATAGAAGAAAAAAAATGACAGAAAAAATAAGTCCGACTAACTTTCATTTATTGTGAACTGATGAGTTTTAGGTGAAGATTTTAGTACAAGCAACATTTGTTTGATTCAACAGTTATCTCAGTATTTATTACTTTTTATGCTCTGAAAGTTTAGAAATACAATATAATTATTTGAGTCAATATTGCAGAAGTAGATGTATATATCATATCATAGAAGAAATATCTAAAAATGGATTAAATAGAATAGAACTTTTCAATCAATTATTTATCGAAACAATTTCTTATTTTAATCTCAAATAATATATTTCTTAATATTGATTTATATTTTCTAGGATGATCTACCTAATTTAAAATGTTTCTCTTTAACAACAACGTCTGAGTGCTATGCTGATTTGTATAATACTAAAATACTACCTCTTTTTCGTCGTATGTCAAATCTTGAAGAATTAACTTTGTATCTTACTATCAAAATGGGAACTTCATTTATTGATGGTACTCACATTTATAATGAAATTCTTTCCCATGTGCCACAACTTCATATATTCAACTTTTGTATTTGTACTGAGATTAAAACGGATGATTTTGTTCATCATTTATCAAAAGATGATATTCAAGAAACTTTTCCTAACACAATATATCAAAAAGTGGACTGTATGGTACAATACGGAGATTGTCATGCTGTATGTCATGTTTTTTCATTACCGTTCATGTTTGATTATCTCGGATATATTGGTAATACATTTCCAAGTATTATTTTCAGTCATATTAAAAGATTGACGGTGTCTGATGGAGCTGCATTTGAACATGAATTTTTCAATCGGATTGCTTGGTCTTTTCCTTTACTTGAACATTTATGTGTTATTAATTTTATGTCACCGTCACAAATATCAAAACAATTGAACTCTAATAATAATCAATTAAATTCAATTGTTATATATCCACATCTTATTTGGCTTTGTATTGAAAGTTCTCTTATTGATTATGTCGAGCAATTTCTCAATGAGACAAAACACATCTACCTTCTCTAACCAAGTTAACAATTTTTTATGGTCATTTATATGTTGTGACAGAAAACTTTACAAGATATATAACACGACGGAATTGTATGAAAGTGAACGAATTAGATGTCGAGAATGATAAAATAGAACGTTCAAAAGATTTCAATGCTTATTTTCCTTTGTTATAAGCTTGTTTTTCTTCTAACTAAATAAATAAGAAATAAATAATGAAAATTTATTAATTGTATTTTTGTAATCGAACCATACTGATCAAGCACTATTTATTAGAAATACTTATTAACTTTGGATTGTTTTTTTTTTCTTTAAAAAGATGTTTAAGTTTTACATTTGGTAAATATGACATATAACAATAAAGATTTATTTATTCATCTGATATATTTGAAATAGTTGAATAAATAAAAAAACAAAACAAACAAATCGATTGTCTATTCATAGTCATTGATATATAATTGTAAAATTGGGAACGTAGCCATTCGTCGAAGGTTTATTGGTCGAACGTTAATTAGTCGAATGATAAATCGTCGAACGTTAATTAGTCGAATGATAAATCGTCGAACGACTTTTCGTCGAATGATTATTCGTCGAATAACTTTTCGTCGAATGATAATTCGTCGAATGACGTTTTGTCGAAAAATATTACATAATTTCTCAAATTACCGCTTGATTTAGAAAATAATAGTAAAGCACAGTTGCATTGC
>CAJNSZ010001362.1:0-28918 GCA_905329745.1 Rotaria sp. Silwood2 | reverse complement strand
GTTTTCCGGGGAATGGAGAGTCTTTTCAAGAAAATGTTTATTTTCAGTTTTTTTCCTTGTTTTCGCGTGACTGTTGTATTTTCTTCGGAATTTTTGGACTCAGATCAAAATGGGTTCTCTCTATATGCAATAGTCATGCTTTTAGAGAATTGAATTCTCTACAAAATGAGCTACAGCTGATTTCCGAAGAATGGAAAGTCTTTTGAAGAAAATTATTTTTTTCAATTTTTTTCCTTTTTTTGGTGTGACTCGTGTATTTTGTTCGAATTTTAGACCAAGTTTGAAACGCATTCTCTCTATATGCAATAGTCATCCTTATAGAAAATTGAATTCGCTACAAGCTGAGGTAGAGCTGACGTTGGAGCAATGGTTGGTCTTTTGACAAAAAATGATTTTTTTGAATTTTTTTCCTTTTTTCCGGTATTCGATGCATTTTCTCGAATTTATGACCTAGATCAAAATGCATTCTCTCGGTATGCAATGGTCATGATTATAGAGAATTGAATTGTCTACAAGATGAGGTACAGTTGAGCTGGGAGCAATAGATAGTCTTTCCACAAAAAAATTATTTTTCGGTGTTGTTTACGTTTTCTGGTGTATGCGATGTATTTTTCGAATTTTTGGACCCAGATCAAAATGGGTTCTCTCTATATGCAATAGTGGTGCTTATAGAGAATTGAATTCTCTACAAGATGAGGTACAGCGGTCCTCGGGGCAATGGATGCTATTTTCATAAAAATGATTTTGTTCATTTTTTTTCGTTTTTTCGGGTGTCCAATGCATTTGTTTGGATTTTTTGACCCAGATCAAAATGCATATTCTCTTTGTGCGTTACTCTTAGTTATAGTGAATTTAATTCTCTACAAGAGGAGCTAAAGGTACTCTCCAGGCAATGGGCAGTCTTTTCAGAAAAATTATTTTTTTCAATTGTTTTTTGTTGTTTTTCGGATGACTGGCGTATTGTTCTCGAATTTTTGATCGAGATCAGAATGAATTCTCTCTTTGTACAATAGAGATGTTAATAGAGAATTCAATTCTCTACAAGATGAACTATACCTAATCTCCTGGCAAGAGATAGTCTTCTCCAAAGAATTAATTTTTTCAAATTTTCTCTTATTGTTTCGGGTGTCTTATGTATTCTTTTTTGAAGTCTTGAACCAGGTCAAAACGGGTTCTCTCTGTATGCAATAGTCATGTTTATAGAGAATTGAATTCTCTACAAGATGAGGTACTGCTGATCTACGAGGAGTGAATAGTTTTTTCAAGAAAATTATTTTTTTCAATTTGTTTTTCTTTTTGGGATGACGGATCTTATGGTTTGGGATTTTTCACCCAGATCGAAGTGGTTTCTCTCTATATGTAATAATGCTATTTTTAGAGAATTTAATTTTTTACAAGATGAGCTAGAGCTGATGTCGGGGCAATCGAGTGTTTCTTCGAAAAGTAGAAATTTTTCATTTTATTGTGTGCGTGAACTCATTGTTCCCATTTTTTGACCCTGATTAAAATGCACTTTGAATATAAGGAATATACCTGTTGATATCGACTTGAATTCTCTCAGAGGTGAATTTTGGCTCAGCTTCAGGCGATGTATAGTTTTTCGCGAGGTTATCAGATCTTTGTAAAGATTTTGCGTGTCTCACCTACGTCTTGAGAATATTTGACCCCGATATAAATGAAATTTGAATGTAACGAATACATCTATTGATAGAGAATTGAATTCTATACCAAAGTTACTATTGCTCACTTTGGGACAATCGATGGTTTTTTTTTTGAAAAAAAAGAATTTTTCTCTATATTTGTCCTTATTTTGGGTGACTTGTCTCGTTCTTCGCAATTTGTGACCCGAATGAAAATGTAATTTTAATATAAGGAATATACCTGTTCATATAGACTTCAATTCTCTACAAGACGATGGAAGAATATTTCATTCACTTGAAATTTCTCATTTGTAAATATTACTTCTGGTTAGAAAATAAATATCACAATAGAAAATATCTTATGAGATATCATCAAAACAATTTATGATTATTATTTTTGACTTTGTCTTTTCATTATATTGAAAAAGATGTCACTTTCTTTATATTTATTTGACCAATGAGATTCGCGATGAGTAATTCGTTCATTCTAGTACTGTAGCTGAATGAAATTATTCAAAAGTCTGATCAAATAATAAAATATATTAAGTATCATAGAAAAACAAACATTTTCTTACTAACGAAATCAAAATATTCATAATACAGATACATATATTTATTTCGATTAATAAAATTCAAAAAAATAATCGATGACATCACAATTGAAAATAGTTTTTTACAAGTTACATTTTTACATATCTTTACTTACATTTCTGTTTTTGTATCCATAGGACATGAACTCTTTTTTATCATATTAAACATATATAAAATCTCTATCATGACAACTTAGATTATTCGAAACTTGTTTAATAATATTGATTCATATTTTTATTGACTGTATTTATAAAATAAACGGGTAATAGTTTAGTAATATTTTTTTGTTTATATACAATATGCCTAATTGAAGAACTATTAAAGTACTATTCGTTGAATGAAATTAATGGCATATTTCCTACCTATTACACTAGATTTTTCGATATTGAGTTTGTATGCTAGATTAGATCGAAACTTGTGTGGAATTTTAATTTTTTCATATAGCGTCGATTTCCTAATAATATTAGATTACTTTCTTATATTTAACAGCTTAAAATATTGTTTCAGGAATAAATATTTGATGTCCTTCTAATGTTTTGTTTTTGTTTTAAGTCTAAGTAAAAAGAAATCCTATAAAACTCATTCTATTGCTACTGAAACTCAAGAAAAAATTTGAACGATAACTTATTTTTCTCTTTTTTTTTTATTTATCTCCGTCTCATATTCACTTGCTAATGTTTCTTCAATTATTTCAAATCGATTGTTTATGTAAGTAAGAAATTATTCTTTAGAAATATATTGAACTTCATCAACATTTAAAAACCTATAATTAAAAAGAACTAAAAGCAGTTGAACAAGTAAATGGAGAACAGAAGCTTAAAAATCACAATCATCTTTATTAATATATTTATTGAAACTGTTTCTTAGTGAAATAAAAGCTATAAAATGTCAAAAAAAAAGTATAGATTGGATGGGCTTTTTTCCTTTTTCGTTCATTTTACTCTCGTATGAATATTTATAGTTGATACATGACGCAAGTGAAACAGATAAATGATTAATTTTTGAATAGTTATTCTATGAATATTTGTTAATCAATTAGAACTTGACACTAGTGTAGTCTCATTTGAAAATGATGACAGAATCTCTAGTTGATGAAAAATAAATAAAAGCTAAATTGAATGAGATACATTCACATACTTCATATTCGAGGATCTATAAGAAAACTCTTAACGTTATCCACATGAAATTGTTTTATCTTTTAGATTTCAGGACACATTAAGTCTAACTAATGTTTCAACTTTATACACTTAGTTCAACCTTTCTTTTGCTCTTTATTTCATTGACTTATTGTTGTGGAAATATAAAAAATTTTACTTATATTTTTAAATGAATCTTGCTTTAACAGACTTTTTAATGGAAACAAATTTCAAATATAACAGAATGTCCTAAACTGATGGCTAGAAACAATTATGTTTAAAATAATACAAATTTCCTTTAAAATAAATATATACTATTTAAAAAACAATAAACTCTTCTGAATATTCAATATCTTTTGTATTAAAACTGATTGCTGATTTTAAAGCATTAAATTTTTTAACAAGATGTTTTGATAAATCTCATGTAGACGTAAGACTTAAAACTGATATCATACAGATGAACATAATGGAAAGTACTTATTAAAAACTACCATTTCGACATACATTCAATAGAAATTTTCTGCATGTGATTTTATCAGTGAAAAACATACATGATTTTCTTCAAATAACTTCTTTTTTGCCTTTATCTGTATATGTTGTTGTGAATGAATCTTTATTTGATATGATTGAAAAGCGATAAAGAATATTATTTGAATCTTTTTAATGTTTCTTTGAAGAGAAAAAAAATGAATTTATTACGATTATTTTATTTATTCGTCATTTCTTATTAATAGAAACATGTCGTGTTCTTCAGTTTTATTTTATTGTGAAACGTCGATATGAATAATTCATTTCTTATACTAGTGTAGCTTGTATGATTTTCTCTTCGATCCCTATTACCGGAAGTTCTACATTCTTTCCCGTTTGGTTGTCTCATTAGTAGATCAAACTAATCTTATATCCGAATTTTTTTTTACATTTTGAATTATTCAAAGGTCTCATTAGAACTTGTGAAGAAATATTTGAAGAATTCGATTCCACAAAAAATGATCAAATAATTGATAGTTAGTAAAGCTTTAATAAGAAATAAATTCAAAGAATATTTAATGAATGAGTGTAGTGTTAAGAGAAAGAAGTGACTTTCAAGCTTTGCATTGAAAATTTGTCCAGAGATGGGCTTTTGTCTATATTTCAGACCTTTCTGTTTTTCCTATCGCTAGAGACAGCTTTTGTAATATTATGTACTGTAAATTGCTCACGATGTTAAAACTGATGATATCTCTACAAAGAAATTTCGAATCTAACCGAATATACTAAAACGAAATACCTTAATAGATGTCTAAAAGAAAATTATGATTTAAATCATTCAAATTTTCTTTACATAAATATTGACTATTGAAAAACAACTAATAGCTTGTGTACATTGACTGTTGATTTAAAAGAATTAAATGTTTCGTCTACATATTTTTGACACACTTTATCTATAAATATAATTTAATATTTATTTCAGGCAGATGAATATAGTTGAAAGTAATTATTCAGAATGATCATTGTCGAATGAATTTCATAGAATTTTAGCAATATGACATGATCAACGTAATTATTCACATAAACTCATTAGGAATAGATTGATTTCAAAAGTACATCATTTTGCTCGAATAGGTTTTTTCTATCTATATCTGTTTCTGATGTCATTAAAGAATCTTTATTTGATATCGATAAATTTCTCTTCTCAATATTATTTGACTCGGCTCCATTTTTCTTTGAAAAGAAAAGTCCAATGAATTCATTTGATTTTTTTTCTGTGCTTCATTTCTTAATATTAGAAAGATGTCGTTCGTTTCAATTGTATTTTACTGATAAATTTCGAGAATAAATAAATCTATTAATAGCCAAATGTAGATAAAATCATTTTCTTTACGATTCGTATCAGGGGAAAGTCTATCTAATGAAAACTTATTCTCCTTCAAATACAGATCCAGTAGAGAAAAATAATTTTATACCCCAGCATTCTTGTTTTAAATTTTGAATTAATCAAAAGTCTTATATATTACTAACCGATAAACAGATGTCAAACTAATACATACTTTTCATTATATTTTCGTTAAATTAAATATCAAACATACACCAATGAACAAATAACTTTTTTTTGTCGAATAAAAGATAAAATCTTCATCATCATAATTAAGATTGTGAAAATTTTCTTTGGTAATATAAAAAGAATTCTAAATATTTAGGTAAAATTTGTTAATTTAATTTTTGTTGATCACGTGTTAACATCATTTCTATATGAAGAAAAACAATTAATTCCGATAAATCTGGTATAGATATCTATATAGCAATGTAAGAAATTTT
The DNA here is from genome assembly GCA_905329745.1 of Rotaria sp. Silwood2. Lineage (NCBI taxonomy): Eukaryota > Metazoa > Rotifera > Eurotatoria > Philodinida > Philodinidae > Rotaria > Rotaria sp. Silwood2. Next base: position 23,256 of record CAJNSZ010001362.1, on the reverse strand, counting down.
TCAATGAATAAAATAACTAAAAGAGCAATTTTTTCAAAATTTATTCCTTTGAACTGTATGAAGAATTTTATAGATCATAAAAATACTAATATATTTCGTCTTAATAAAACTTATGTATTTCTATAGCTTTTTTGAAACAAAAAGAAAAAAAATTCAAGCATATCTAGAACCTATGCCAATTCTAATCATAATAGTATATACAATGTTTATCTTAGCTTTTTTATTCCATATAATATATTTAATATATATTTAAAAAAGATTTTGTTCTCCCAAACATATACTGTGAAACAATATGTTTTACTTTCAATGATCTATTGATATGTTCAAATAATAACATGTTATACATATAAACTAATCAGGAAAAAAATACAAAACATTTTCAAATGATGACACTCAGAAAAACACGCAGATGATTTTGATATTATCTTAATCAATAAATGAAATAAAAAAAAGTGTTATTTACTGTATGAGAGAATGGATCAATTCATTTAATTAATCTAGCATTAAATAATTCAATGAATAATAAGATTTATTCGAACAATTTATCACATATAGATGTTCATCAACGAGTTATAAGTAAAGTAAATAATGGAACTTATTAATCTTAACTTTATTTCGAGATTCTGATAAATAGTTTTTTTTTTAGTATTTTCTTTAACTAAAATCGAAAATAATTCTATTTCATAACACTAAGTAAAACAATTTCTAATAACCAATCCTATCTTTATAATTGAATACTCGTTATATAAATCTATCATATTTATAAGAGAACTCTAAATGAAGGTTTTATTTGTCTTTATAATAATCGATTGAAATATTAATTAAAATAAACAATCATTTGTCTGCCGATTTAAGTAAATATCTCCAAAAAATAGATTATTTATCAATTATGAAACATGTTCCCAGAGTTCATTCAAACAAACTACTTATTTATACTTTACTAAGTCAAATGAGAGATTACTTCTTTGTTCTTCTACCTAGTTGTTTAACTCAAGCCGCCATATCTTTTTTGTTTTGCTTTTTAAATGATAATCTAAATGTATTTTTACAAACAAATGGAGTATATTTAATCGTTGAGAAAGTTGCTTGTTTAATACATTCATCATCGTATTTCTTCGTTAAATTGAAAGAATGACAATTGTAAAGATTGTCACTTTAAATTTATTCAAATCATAAATTGGATCTTATTCAAAGTTTACAGAACTATTTTGACAAGAACTATATTTAAATTCAACTAAAAGATAACTTTATGCTAATTTACTTTTCAATTAACTAAATATTAAATGGGACGTCTGAAAAAAAAATATATTGTTATAAGTTGTCGAAGATGTCACTCATAAAAATAAATAGTTTAATATTTGTTCAAAGAATGGCCAATCAATATAGAAAGGTAAACATAAAAGTCGACATTGTCCTACTTCTTATAGAAACAAAAATATTAGAAATGGAAATAGTAGGATTGCTGCTTTTCCAACGAACATGCGTTGAATTACGGAAATAAATAAATTTCTCATAATGGTTGGTATAGATGGTGTCTTCATAAAGGCTCTCCTAATTCAAACCTAAATCAAATACCTTGGCGTAAATTTTATCTGTTTCGATTTCAATATCGGTTCGTAATGAATTTAATATTTGAGAAAGAGAACGATCGATATATAATTTTAAACAAGATAAATTCTTCTCAATTAAATAAACAATCTTAGGTTATTTTTCATAATGAAATACTTCTCAGTGAATGTATTCTAAAAAAAAACAAATAATTTTATTTGTAATTTGTAGAGACTAATACAAAATTTCAACCAAAAAACAAAATGTGACGAACCTTTCAGCCATTCAATGAATTCTATAAGATGTTCTTTTAATATTTTATAACATATAGACGAAGAAAGAGAAATAAAATAGTTTTGATTATAATTTAGTTCTAATAAATTATGATTGTAAAATTCTAATAAGGTATTCAATTTGGTAAAAACGCATGAACACACACAATCTATAAGAAACAAATTTGAACAATTTTATCAAATAGAAATCGATTATATTATACAAGACTATTGGAGAAATAGCTTAAAATAACTGTTAAGTCATTCTTACTTTAGTGAATAGTTGATCTTGATTTAAATCTTCAAATCATAGTTAACTTGACTAACTTTTTTTGAGTAACTAGACAGTGATATTTTATTAACTGAGATGATTTTCATATATATCAAATAAAAATTGATTTAGTTGTTCTGCTTTTCTATTCTATTCTACTTGCTCTTTTTATTCTATCAAGATGAATTGAGTTGAATATCGATATGAATCAAATAATTTCAATTAAAATATATCTAGCTGGAGAAATAAATCGAGAAACTTTATAGTTTTATCTGTTAACGTTTTGTTTTCCATTGGACGTATGTGTAAAAGTGGGACAAAAGAAAATGAGAATTTGTCTTGGAGAATGTCGAGCATTGACTGAAATAACTTTATAAAAAGAGGAATTTCGAATAGAAAATGAATATGAAAATAAAACTAAAATAAAACTAAACGGATATATTTAATTATTTTCTCAACTTCAGATTCATTCTATATCAAATCAAAATTAAATCGAAATATCCTAAAGATATTATATTTCAAGAGAAATTTATTTTGTTTAATATTGAATATATATATATATATATATTTAAATCAAATGTGAACAAATTGGATTCATTCGTTTATCGTATAAAAATAAAGTAAATTGAATTAGAATATGTTTTTTTTTTCAAGTATATTTTATTTTAGAGTAGAAACAAAAAAAAAACAAACTATTTACATTAAACGGAGATTGAATATTCAGATGAACATATTGATTATTTCGAAGATATGAAATGTTTAATTGATTAAGATAAAAATATTCCGTTGGATATTATAAAAGAAGAATATATTTAGAAATCAAATATTATTTTAAAGAAAATTAAACAAATTAGAAAATAAACAAGTTTTATTTAAAAGAAGGGTTATTTATTATATTGAGATTGATTTGAAAAAAAGATTCTTTTTTATTTAAACTCTATCGTACAACTTGAACAAGAATGAAATCTTTTCGAAATGATATTAAACAATTTGAATTTAAGCGAAATGAATTCATTGATCAAATTCCAGGTAATTAACTGTGATTTAAATATAACTATTCAACAGAACCTTTTTTTTCCAAATCTTTCCCTTCTTTTTGTATTACTCAGTCAAAACATATAAATCTTATTGAAACTCGACGAAATTAATAAAAAAGATTTGTGTTTTGTTTTTAATTCTAAAATTCGACAATTAACAAATGAAATAGCTGCTCAAGAGCCTCAAGGTAAAGGTTTTATTTCAGAATATAATAATCTTATTAAATTTACTTATCTTTTAATAAATTGATTTGTTTTTTCTTTTTAATTATCTATTTCGATGGACAATGAAGATAATGTAAAATTTTCAATAACAACTTGCTGGACATAAAGCAGGATTGAATGCAATAGAATAAGAATTTTCAATATAAAATAAGTACTGAAAGCTTCCTGATTTTCATTCGAATAGATATTTTTATTATTTTATTTAAAATCTAATGTTTATTTAAGATTCGTAAATAAAATGAAACAGATACAAATAGGAAAGAAAATTTACAAATTATTCGACAGATTTATCGAAAAAATAGTATTCAAGTAGATCTAATTGAGTTTTTTTTTGTTCATTTTCCTTTAGGTCGAATTCAATTTCAATTGGAGAAAAAAAGACAACGATGATCTTCTTTTAGGTATTCAAAGAAAAGTTTAGAAAATTTCAGTTCGAAAAACGGAATTTATTCATTGAAATTATTATTTTATTTGTTTATTAAATTTTTCATGTAGATTTTTTTTCAACAATAGCAGAATTTTAATTGGGAAATAATTATTTTGTTTTAATATTATTTTTGTTGATTATAGAAAAGGATATCGTCTTGTCTAAGAGAAAAAAGGAAAAATGCATTTCATTTGACTTATTTACATGGATTAATATTACCATCATACAATTCTATTCACAATTTTTATATAAAAAGAACTAAAACATAGTTTAACACAGGAAACCTCTTCAAAACGAAATGTGTTAATGTAATCCTTTCGACAAGAATCAATTTGAAATGATTTATCAAAAGATTCATCATATATAAATGAATATCGAATGATTCTATTCTATAATCAACAGTAACTCCATATGAAGATACTTTATTTGTTGCCATATATAGAAATTATTTACATGATTTCATATAATCTATAACATTTTGATATAATTTTACAAATTGTTTATTGAAACTATTTATCTATGGAAAGATTATCAAAAATGATAATTATTCTATCTGTAAATATATATATATATATATATATATATTGTATCGAGTAGTCTGATTAGATGTGTTTTCATTTATTCAAAACAAATTCATATCGAAATTTTACAAACTGTTCCCTTTTTTAATATGAAAAATCTATCGTTCACAATGAATTAGCAGCAACATATACATATATAAATATTTATACAAATACTTCCACAACAATCTCTTTTCGTTCCATCGAAAATAAAAAAAAATTCATTAATGATACTCTGGAAATGAGTCTCTACTATGTGTCTCATAGAAAATTAACTTGTTGAAAAAATCTTTTGAAAGCATGCATCTATCCTCTCAATTTAAGGCATGATTTAGAGTGTTTTCATAAAAATATGTTCAATATCAATATTCAATATGAGAATCCATAGGAACACATACAACTTCTTTAAATTAAATATAGATATTTGTTATTGGAAAAATATATTCTCACAAAAAAAAGGCATCATTAATCTTCTCACGTCTCTTCAATAGTTCTGTTTGAGATTTTTTTGTGAAAATGATCTTCAATCGAAGATGTTTTTTGTTATGGAAGTCGTTTGTGACACTAATCGAACACAGGAAACCATCTTCTATAATATAATTTAATGGTCTACTATTTTCTTTAAATTTTGTTATCTATTTACTTTGAATTTCCAAAAGTCAACTTAAGTATTTTAATATATATTGCTATTATTAATTCATTCCTTGACCAATATACTTTTCAACAGAATAAAAAAAAAACTAACCGACTATTTAACAAATATCTATAACCATTTTCTCAGAGTGAAGAAGAACAACTGATGTAATCATACCTTTCAAAATGATATAAATATGTAGACAGACAGAAGAAATATTGTTCATATAAATCTTTAACTATATAAATAATTCTAAAAGTCAAGTAGAACATTGTTTTAATTCGTAGAATAAGATTCTCTCTAATCGATTCGATATGTTTTAAGATACTTTAGATAGATATGAGGAGAATATTTCTTGTTATTTTATATACTAAGTGATGTTTTTCATTTCCCTTATCATGGAAGTATAATAAAAGTAGTAATATGAGTTAATAAACCAATATTATTTACACTTGCCATTGATCCATATGCTTAAAAAATATGGAATTTACAAACAATGACAATTATTTTTAATTCAAAGAAACAAAAAAGAGCAAACAGTCAATATGTTTTTAATTTGTTTAGTAATCAAGAATAAGATCAACAACATGAGATTAAACAAACATGATTAAATGTTCATTCAGCAGCAATATTTTTCGTTTTTTCTTTTATCACTCCGAACAATAATTCAAATATATATTTATAGTATTAATGGCTTTACTTATACGGATCTGACTGGTACAAATTGTTCGTGAAGGAATTGAAATAATCTTTATTCTAGAAACAAATCTCAAATAGGTAACTCTCAACATAGTCAGTTAATAATCAATTATTATATTCGAATAGAGGAAAGGAAATAAGCAAAAACTCATTAAGATCTATTCGACATATTGATAAATATTCACTGTATGAAATCCATAGAATTAAAGCGTTGTTTATTATAGGTATTTTCATTCCACATAAAGTGATTTATATACAAATGAATTAGTTTATATTATTTTATAAAAGATTCTTTTGTTTTTTTATTGAATCTAATCAACGATCTGGCTTATCCAAAAAGGTAAAAAAAAGGAATCATTGAATGTTGTTATTTATAATAAAAAATGATTTTTTTGTTAATTTTTGCGAAATCAAGACAAAACTATAGAAGTTCAAATATTTGTTTTATTTCAACTAACATCTTATTCCTGACAACCCTCAATTCAATAGTTTTTCTCTTTGAAACTGTTCTAATTATTAGTTTTCAAAGTTAGATGTTCAAGATCATAATGTCTATTGAAAAGAAAAAAAACGAGAAATTTATGTATTTTCTAACATGAATTTCCAAAAGCAATAATTATTACAAACCACAAAAAAGAGAGACCATCTTCTTTTTGAGCTTATTTTTATTTTTTATTTTTTCAATCCAATGATCTATTTAAAATTGTGTCATTTCTTAGCCTTTCAGCAAAGTTTACGACAATGACATGATTAAAAATTGAACTGAAGAATGTGTACTGTTTAAGGTGATTGTATTAAAGACTAATGGTCCTATATTATTATGTAACTTCGAACTTGTCATGTTTCGTTCTCGAGAAATTTTTCTCTTCTAGTTAATATATGTAATATTGGTATATATATATATATATATTTCATAGGGAAAGTGATTGACTATTTAAATGACTATTTCATCTTGAATTGAAATTTAATGATCGGTATCATTGAACAAATCGAAATTTATCTTCACGTGTACTAATTATCAATACTATTTTTCTTAAAAGATGAATACATCTTTCAATCCGTCCGTTTGAATTTAAGTATGATTCGTCTCGTTTGTTCCTTACGATTAGAATTCAATAAAAAAACGCTATTTTTTATAATTAATGTTGAAAACTAAACATATACTTGTTTGTTTATTCATTGCTCATCCAAAATCAAGAGAAATATTTGAAATTTCACTCGAAATCAATTAAATTTGTAAAGTAAATGGTGAATTATCATATGGAAGTATGAAAATGGAAAATGACTGAGATTTGCTCAATTCATAAGGAACACTTTTTGAAATTTCCAAGAAAAAAAAACAAAAAATATATATAGTTATACTTAATCGATTCTAAGTAATTACATTTTATCTTGTCAATTGTTTAGAAGCTGAGTTGTTTTTTTCAAAAGACATAATAAACTAAATAAGAATAAAGATCTGCATTTAAATAATGTAATTAAAAAAAAAAGATTTACTGTGTGTTCTTGAGAATGATTAAATTTTCCATCGTGAATAGGTAAACATTGTAAACTTAATTGATAGATATTGTTGATTCTATTCATCTTCATTTAAATACTTACAATACACAATTAATTGTATTTCAGATACACGCGCTTAATAAAAGAAAACTTAATATCAATATAACCCTATAAGTTAGTCTTTTTTTGTGCAATACAGCTCGTTGATAATAGAGTCCATACATTTACTTTAGTTCAATCATGTGCATTAATGAAAGCACAAAAAAAAAGAGGAAAAAAATGTATATATATAAGTATTTTTCAGATATAGCTGTTGTGTTGATGCCAAAAATTCTAAAACTTTTTTTGTTCGTTACAATATAAATAAAGCAATCTGTACAAGTACATTTACATAAACGGTATATATCAGTTTTACGATATTAACCGAATATTAAAAGTCTTGCAAGACTTATTGATATGATTTTTTCTCAAATTATTATTTCTGTCTGATAGATACGATTTTTAATTTATAATAATAGAATGCCGTATGAAGATAAATAATTACTTTCAATAAATAAAAAACAAAAAACTCATTTACATGGATCACTTAAATATATTTTAATGTATTATTTTGTTTATAAAAATAATTCACAGTAAGAATTTCTTTAATTACTCTTCATGACTTTCACGTAAAAATTGACAATATATATATATGTATGACTTCCAGTTATTAATGTACAATAATGTTCAATTAAACATATACATAAGCCCTTATACTCTTATCTTGTCTTTCGAATAAAATCTTATAAGAAAATATTCATCACATAAATCATATAAATTGGATGATTCCTATGATACTGTAAATAAATTGGAAAGCATTAATTCATATTTTAATTGAAGAGATAATTTATTTGATTTGTTCTTAACCAACAAACAAAAAATTCAATTGAAAATTTCTAGTAGCATTAAATCAAGATTATGAGGAGAAAGTAAAATGATCGAATAAAATCTAAATTATATTTTTGTTTTTAAATAAAAAGGGTTATAGAAGGAAACATTTATACTCTACTTTTCCGAACAAGACATAATTGACATGTTTTGAAAATGATGCCTATATTATTTTATCTACACGATATTGGATAGTTTACATATATTTTACTTCAATGAAATAAAAGTCAGGGAAACATTTGATTTTTGTTTTGTTTCATGAACTTTAGATTTTAGCAATGGTTTTATCTTTTTTTTACTCAGACTTCTCTATATATTCAACTTGAATTAAAAAAAAAAAGAAATGTTTACTTCTTAATTTTTAAAACATAAAGGCACTTATATTAATTGGCAACGGTAATGAATTATTACTTGGAATTTGATGTTAATACAGGATCATAAAATAGTTATCTATAAGATAACAGATCATGTGTACGTAATCATTGAATATTTTAAAATAAATTATTTGAAAATGTACCTAATAAATGTCAATGGAAGTGCAATTAATAAAAATATAACTACATTATAAATCCATACGTTATGCAGAGAAAAAAAGAACAGGTAAAATCTAATTTTGTTTTTTTCTTTTCCATTGCATTTATTTCTAAAATTTCTACTGTGTTTCAATTATTATTTTTAGATTGTTCATTTACATGATTAGATTGCTTTGCACAATTAACTGAAATTAAAAATAAAATCAACATTTTTCTAATGTATGCTATTGATTTGCTCACTAACAAATGATATGCGTTCAATAGAATCCACCATTTCATATGAATGTTGTAGTGAATCAATAGAAAATAATAATAAAGAATAAACATTGAAACAAAACTTCACTTTATCTATATGTTGATAATATTCTTCTCCAAATTGTATTGATATCAGTAAAAATGAATTGCTTATCGTCTAGTAAATGAAATAAAACTATAATTATACAATGGAAATCATATCGATATAAATATGAGATACGTTTAATTTTTCATTTAAATAATAAGAACGAACAAGATCATTGAAAAGCATAACAAATATTTGTAGAAATGATCATTGAGAAAAATATTCAAATATTAATTATGTAGTTTTTGAAAAATCGCATAAGTTATTCAGACATATAATTGAGGAATTTATTTTGTTTTTCCAATTATATTTATGTTAATTATCATTGATATATATATATATATATATATCGAATAACGTAGTAAATCATATGTTGAATATGTTGAATATTGAAATGGTACTTCTACATGATTTTCTACTCTATAAAACTAAATTGTTATAGAATTGTAACTTATAATAGAGATTTTTCTTGATGTTGATGCATGGTGATTGTTTAAATATATTTCATTTGTTGTTAATCGTTCTATTGACAAATAAAAAACATATATCATATATTCTTTTAATGAATACACTTGTTCAGACACGGTATCATTATGAAAGGTTAATATCAAGTATAAAACCTAGTGCGAGTTATAGCTATTGAAGATTATATAGAAAGAAAAACGAAATGGAATAAATAGATTTGAACACTTTAGACATTCAAATAAATAATACATTTATTCAATTCAAAAAACAAAAGAAGAACATATTCTTAAGATTTTTAAATAGATGAAATAGAAATAAAACTTTTATTCATGTAAGTCAATTTTTTGACTCAAATGATGGTAATTCTAAATAAATTTCGATTGTGCAGTTCATGAGAGAATTCCTATTTGGAAATAATAGGGAATACAAGAGAAATATATTTCGAGTGATGCACTTTTATTTCTAATCTAGCTCATATATAGCGTCAGGATGTACTCTATTTTGATTACTTTATTTATCTAACGAATTCTAAATGACTTACTGATCAAATGTCTACCATACTTAAACAAAATAAACACCGGAAATATATTTAATACTCTAATAATTATTTGCATAAACAGTTGTTGTAATCTCTAGCATAAAAATATCGACCCCGCACTTTTTACTATTATATAATGAAGTGTTCTGAAAGAGAAGAAACGACCCTCTCGAGCATTAATATATGAGACAAATTATAAAGTCTATTTTTTTTTATTCATCTCATATTTATCTCCATAGAATTAGTATTGTGTTTATCTATATAATTGAAATCGATTCTGTGTCATATTTAACTTCAACCTATTGACCCATTTATAATTGAACTTATCTCCAATTCATGTTTGATAATTCAAGTAAACATTGAAATCACGCTTTTATCGCTTAATGTGTTTGAAAATTAACATTATTATCATATTTTATATTTTTATTATTATTAATTGATTGGGAGTTTTAAGTTTTTAATGAAACATTCAATGTTTATGTTCACATCTAAGTTGAATATAAAAAAAAAGTGTATCTATGAATTATGAAATAGTCATTTTTTTACATTTCTAAAGATTTATGTTGAAATTTTTCGTGCTTATATCCATAGGATAATTTACTTTTCAAATTGAGTTAAGCATAAAATTTTCACCATGACCGCTAATATTATCAAAGTCTTGTCCAATAACATTGACTAATATTGTTGTTGTATCACTTTTTTTCCTAATTAAACATTGTGCAAGTACACCAAGATGTTCAGTTGATGTGTTATTTTTATTGATAATGATTGAAAAATAAATAATTTATTTAAGGTTTGTTCATCAACTATTAACATTTCGAGAGCGAGAGAGACAAATAATGAGTTCCTTTAAACGTAATGCAGATACGTATTTAGTAATGTAAGAAATGGTTCAACACATCATTAGTGCATATAACTCAGCTACAGTTAATGAATACCTTTATTATTTCTGACAAGTATTAGATAAACAAAGTCAATAAATATGACTATATGTATATGAACTGGTCTTCTATTAAGTGTATACACATTAGAAAGATTGAGTGATGCATTATGAGCATAAACTTAAATCATTTCTCCTTACTACATGTTTTTTTTTAAATTCCTTATATTAATCTATTAAGAAAAAATCATTTTGTATTAAAATGTCATACTGATGGTCTAATAGTGAACTTATAAAATATATGAGGTTTTCTGAATTTATTTGCTAAATCATTTGAAACAAATCATCTCTCGAGCAATATCCTTACCTATATTTTTATTGGAAAATTCATTTTCTAAATCTTTTCTGAATTAATTTACATTTATATAAACATATGAACTATACGGTTGAATAATCACTCTAATAATGTATCAATTTGTACAGCTATTAAAAGAAAACAATTTCTACTATTTTTAGAAAATTGACGGAATATTAAACTTAATTCAAAATCAATTCATTTAACTTGTTGTCCTTAGTAATCGTTTATATCTAATATATCATCTCGAATTAATAAAGATACAAAGTTTTACAAATTTAAATAGTTGAATATATAAATAAAATAAAAGTATTTAAATGCCAATCGAAATAAAACTTTCAGGTATTTTTTTGTTCTCTATATTATTATATAATTTTTGTATTATAAAATTTATTTCAATCATCTTCATGACCTTGAAGTAAAAATAAACATAATGGGTTAACATGAGTATTAGTTTTTAGTGTAAAGTAATGATCTATGAACGATATGTAGAATTCATTATATTGCTTTATTCTTTTTCGAAAATCCTATATAACATTTATATAAACAATAAGACTTTAATCATATTATTAAAATTATGGAAGAAAATATTCATCACAAACAATAATGTGTATTTGATAACTGTTCTAATAATCTGAATAAATAAGGAAGATATATAAATGACTGTGTGATTCATATTGAAATATATAACAATGATTATCGGAATTTGCTGCTAAAAAAAGTTACATAACATTGAATTAGAATATGTGACAATGATATTCATTGAAGATTATCGCTAAACAAAAGACCCTAAATAGTTTTTTTTAACTAAAGATGACTGATGATGAAGGAAATATTCGTACTGTAACTATATAAGTGATAAAACAAAAACTGTTTTAAGGTTTAGAATTTATTAGTAAAATACAGTAAGACATTAGAATGTGTGTCAAGTTATTGACGTAACTTTTATGTACAGCAAATAGTATAGTTTAGAATATTATATGTCAATAAAGTCAAAGTCAGAAAATGAATACAATATTTTTTTATTTACTCAAAGCAAAAGTTAGCAATGAAATAATTTGTCTTTTAATGTAGACTTTTACATTATTTTACAATTATTTCGATAACATATTTCAACGATTATATTCAATGTTCAATATAAGTATACATACAAGTTCTACTTTTTTTCTTTTTTTTAATGTATAAGAACTTCCATGAACTACTGATAGAAATATTTTATTAGATTGAATTGATGTAAGTGTAGTAACATATGAAATCATGTGTATCTAATCGTGCAATACTTTCAAATAAATTATTTGATGTTGTACCTAACATTGAACGTCTTTCTAAATATTGATCACGAATATATGTTAATGAAAATCAAATAAATTTATTCAGACATTCATGTTCAAATGTCATATAAGATGCCTTTCTTCTATAATATAATCGAAGTCGATTCATTAAAAATGTTGTTACCACACGAATATATTTACTATATTGAGAAAAAAAAAAGAGAGACAACTTAAATGTAATGTATTAAAGTCTTGTTACCATTGTTTTCTATTTGTTTTCTTGTATTAAATTATTTGTTATTTGTTGATTTTCATGATTAGATAGATTTAGTAGATGAATTGAAATTAAAAATGAAATTCATACTTCTTGAAAATGTCACTTTGTTATGCAATCAGCCAATGATAAATTTTCAATATAATCAGCCATTATTGTCAAGTAGTGGCGCTATCTCTCAGCTATATCATCTCTTTTTTGTTAGAAAATCATTGGTCTCTTATTCGAAACAGATATATTCTTATGATAAATCAAATAAATCAACAGGAAATGATAATATACAATAATCATTTAACAATAATCATAATAATAATTTATTTAAATGTTAATAATATAATTCTGAATAGTCTTGAAACATATAGAAGTGAATTAAAAATTGATAAACAAAAAAAAACGTAAATATAGGAGACAAATCATATCGATAAAAACCTGACATATATTGATTTTTTTTAAATAGTAAAGCTACTGAAGATAATTAAATGATATAAGCAATGATTGTCTAAATGGTTAATTGTCTATTTAAATTAAATTTAAATATAATTCTATTAAATGGTTTCTTTGCTTAGTTGATATAATAAGAGCATGTCGTTGATAAATATATTCAAATATTGATAATATAGTTTTTGATAAATTATTTTACTAATTGATATATATATCATAGATATTAGATTATCTGTTGGTTTTTTTTTAAAGCGAAAAAAAAATAATTTTTGTGGAATTACAAGTGAGAGATTTTTTTTCCGAAATGTATTTACATGAATTATTTCTTATAGAAATATAATAGAATGTCGCAAGTCATATGTATCATTTGTTGAAAATCGTTGTGTTAAGTCAACATGGTATTTTCTTTTATTGAGACAAATTTATGGAGTAACTAATAGCGTAATAAAGAGTTTTTATATAAATTGTATCAGATATTTTTCTAACGATATTTAAATTAATTTCTTTTTCTATTAGTCTTTGTGATAACAAAGAAAATTATGGAATATTAATTCTTTAAATTAATGTCTTTGTTGATGCAGACCATAATTTTACTTCACATTTATGATTTGTAAAAACTAGTTTCGATTTCAAACATATAATATCACCGAAAATATCTTACCATATATCTTTAAAACAAATCATGATTCTTTTCTTTATAAACACTTTCATTATTAAAGAAGGTTGTCGTTTGCTCTAGCTGTATAAAAACAATGAGATTCAAGGAGAATAATTTAATTATTGTACTTGTGTATATTAAATGCCTCCCATTAAGATTCGTATACTAATTAAAGTTTATAAAAAAAAAGTGATCCTTTTCGATGGTTTCAATTATTGATAAGTCCCATATATTACGATCAATTAAGTACATACCAAAGTAAAACAAGCATTCGTTCCTCTATTTCGATTAAAATTTTCATTGTATGTGTAACTATTTATTTATATTATTGAAATGTGAAACATGTCTATGAAATCATATATGGTTTTGAGTTTTTTATATGTCACATATGTTAGGATCTGCATATAGATTTTGCCGGTATATTCAGGGAAAAATTTACCTTTTTTGAGTACAGTATAATATTTGTAATACCTGTTTATATAATTTTTATTTATCAAATGTTAATATCATTTCAATACGCCAGCAGACAATTTATTTTTTATTCACATAATTCGAGAAATACATCGTTATGTACGATATTGTCCAATAAAACACCTGTTTCATCTAAATTTATTCCTTAAAGTGTGTGAAGAATATTTGTTGATAATAAAAATAACTTGTTTCGTTTCATAAAATTATTCTGATAAGTATATAGATTGATTCAATAAATAAATGATTCGCAATAGAACTACGATGCATAAGACCACATAAATTATGTATTTGAATCCTTTTGTCGAAATAAAACGAAAAATAATAATTGATGAAGGTGTTTATATTTGTTAGCACGATCTTTTGTGTCTATAACCATGGATCTCAGAAATATGTATCAGTTGTTCTAATAATGGTACATAAAAAGTGATGATTATTTAAAAAATTGAATTATAATATTTGAATATAAAAATGCATAGAGCCGATATAGACTATTGCATGTTAAATGGAAAAGTGACGAAAAACGATTACCATGGTTCGGATTCGTTTAGTGAAATTAAAATTATAGCTCTTATAAAAGCATAGGAATTTGAAAGCCGAAGCTTTCTCACTAGCTCATTGGAAAATAAGGGAATTGTAGTGACGTGCTATCTTCAAATTATTGGCTGATATAATGCTATCATATAGGTTTATAATTAAAGGTTAAGGTCTTTCCATTTTGAACCAAGAAGAAGTAGCTGATTTCTATCACGAGAAATATGTTTTATATGTTCAGTTAGTTTCGTTCTCTAGAGTAGGGGTGTCGGATGATCATTAAATTCAAAATAATGCTAATATTTTGCATTAGCATTATTTGTGTTGCTGACGGGTACACTTAGTGTCCATTCTAGTTTGATACCTTGACATATACTCCCATTAACTTTTCAAGGGCTATCTGGAGGTGCCCCTGATAAAATGTCAACGGCTATTTTGGGAGACTCTTGATAACTTTTTCAGGAGGTACCGATAGGTACGTTTGATAACTTTTTAACGTCTATCTAGGGTAACACGTGGTAACATTTTAAAGGCTACCTACAGGTAATCGGTTTGTCGACGTAACGGGACACTTCAAGCATTAAATATTTATTTGAAAACTTTGGATAAATGTTGATACCACGTTCTAGGGCATCTTTGAAAGTGAACGAAACTATTCCTTTCGATTAAAAAAATTATTTTTATGAGCCTTTATAAATGTATACATTAAACATCAATTATCACATTGTTAGTTACAGTTCTTTTTCATCTACTTTGAAACAAACTGTACAGGTTATTGAGAAACTTTCAACCCATAGTTTAACGTGTTCTCCAAAGTATCATAGATGCCCTTTCTTTTGACAAAAGAATAAACTGTTGTCCAATTCTTCACATTCAGACATTTCCAATACAATACTTGGTGAATATCGCTGTCATATCGCCAAAAAAAAGACCTCATTTTAAAATTTTCATAATTCTTTTAGGAAATACGAGGTGAAGAAACTAATGGACTATTATTAACTTTTTTAGCGCGATTCTCACATAGAATTTTTTTTCTCTCAAAAATATGTTTCATCTCCAGGGATATAAACGTTGCGGTTTCCGGAAAACTTGATCTTTTATGCTATTTTTATTTCATATAATTGAGCAATAATTTCGATATTACAGGCGTTAGGCAGTTATAAAATAAAACTTACACCGAATTTTTTCCTTTGTTCTGCTCATCTAGCGAGAAATCTTTCTAAGTCTTGTTTATTTGAACAGTCAATAACTAAATCAGAAAAAACAACATATACAAGCTTCACACTAATAATTTTTAATCATTTATAGTATACTATAAAACAAATTAAAGAGCCGTTCAATGTCGTTAGAAACAGAATATTGAACCAGTCAATCAAATGTAACTTCTTGCCAAAGATATTGTCTTTTAACTTTCTTGTGGGCTGTTGGATTTTAAAGTTGACGATGCTGATATACTAAAATTAAACAAACTCTCCATTCTATGAAAAAAATAAAAAGTAAATTACTTAAAAAGAGAAACTGGTCAATGATTCTCATACTATAATTTTTAATATTAACTAAAAATGAATTGAACATTGATTTCTCTTTTACAGAAATCAGATGTTAAATATCAATGGGAAACGATAATGAAAAGACTTGTTTACATTGTCGTGTGTTCTGGATAGTCAAATCAGTTAGCTGTTTTCAAGATGTCAATTCTACTATTCAACTCTGCAAAGACTTCCCAATTTTAGGAAATGATACTTGTTAATCTCTATGAATTACTCAATGTTTGTAAGTATATGAATAAATAAAAACATCTACAAAAACTTTTTATTGTATTACCAGGCAAGAGAAGACATCTAAATCTGTTGTGCTACTGATACATGTTGAGTATGTGCCATAATTTTACTCTCTCAGTAAATGTAAATTTTTCATCATGCATGGTATGGAAACATGTGATCTTTCTCTAATTTTTGAAGAAGATATGCTAATTAATCTTTGTATTATTTTATCATGAATCTAAGAGAGAATAAAGAAATTAAAAGTCTAGGAGATTTCCTAAAATTACAATCCATGTAGTAGATTTATCACAGTCCTCGTATACTCTGTAAATGATTATTCTGAACTGATCAAGTTACATATTTGAAATAGAAACGAAAACATGATTTTTGAGTTCATGGAACTAGTTAACAATCTGTTAAGATCTACTACAGTAAAAACAGAAGAAACTTATATTAAATATGCAGGCATACATAAAATAAGTTCGATTTTTTATTCCAGACATCGAAAAATGTTATTCATGTTTATTAAACATAGATATATAGTGGGAAGTTTGATATCCTAAAAAGATGTTAAAGTACAGAAGAGCTTTGGTTTCAGAAAACAAAAGGGAGAAAAGAAAATGAATTTGTTCAAATATTCTGAAAATTCTATGAGAAACTCAACTAACCATCCTTTTATAAACTCGATACACGATGAAACGTATTATTTAAAAGTAAAACTTTGTAATTCGTTTTCTGAAATGAACACTGAATAATCGAAATAGAAATTTCTCTTCCATTAAACAGAAGTAAATGAATTTGCTTATTTCAGAAATAATTTCATATAAGCATTCAATAAAAACCAGAGCAAAAAAATTTTCGTGTCTCTTATATATGAAATGGTTCAATATTCGAAGGACTAGAATTATTTGTACTAGACTCAAAGCACTTTTTTTGATTTGTTGAGCTGATCAACAGACAAAAGGATAATTTGTTTTTAATGCTTGTCAATTTGATCGATTTATATTGCGAAATTTCTACAAATAACAAGAATAAATTTTCACAAATGTCCTTTAAAGAAAAGCTGTTAGCGCAATCCATTGTGGGATTTAAAATGTGAAACACGATCGATCTGTTGTTACTATTTCAATGGAAACCGTTGTGTTCCAGAAAGATTCAAATTGAAAAAAAATGATTGACTATTAGTGGAATATCGACTGATTCAGAGAAGCTATTTATTTTTATTAGTATTTTTTACTTCTTTTAGTTGGTTGTTGGCTATTGCTTCATAATTAGAATGTTTTGATATTTAACTAAGTTGTTTACCAAGAGTTTTTATGAAACCAGGATAAACTGTTATTAAACGTGCACGATTATTTTGATGATGATATTAAAGTAATTTTTCTTATAGAAAAAAAAAATTTTTAATTTGAAATTTTTGTTTGAAAGAATACTTGCCAATTATATTTTTCTTTCGAAAACGTACTAAAAACACAGGATAATGACAATAACGAGTTAGCAGAAAGAGACAAGCAGCTAGTGAATGACAAATAAGTGGAGATTCATGCGACATATTTTTCAAATAGGTAATCCGAAGTTTCTAAGACTATTTTAGTAATTGATTATCTATTCGAAAAGAAAATTATTTATTAGTAATGCTAATAGAAACAAGACAGAAGAATTTGTTCTCATTCGAGTTCATACTTCAACTAATAACGAGAGTATCTGAATCACTGCGGCTAAAATATTTGATGTGTCGTTGAAACTAAATTTTAATCTTATTCATGTATTGGATTGCAAAAAAATATATTATCAGCTAATAATGTTCCAATGAATCTTACACATATTGTATTATGTTTTGAATTTGCATCCGGATCTGATATTGATTTAAATATAATTCAAGTTAGACTATATTGAAAGCTTTTTCGTGGTACAATTACTTTTTTTCATTAACTCTGAATTTAATAGTATAACAAGTGAACTTTTAAGTATTAGATGAAGAAATAAATATTCTAACAGGTGTTGTACTTGTACTAGTCTGTACCAAGTTCACTTAGTATAGCTATTGCATTTCTATAGTAACAGTATGACAAACGTATGTATAAGAAACGCATTGAAAGCTTCAGATAATTAATAACATGGATAAGATTTTTATACTATAAGTGGAATAGTACGCCTTAAAAATGTGTTATAAAAAAATCCAACTATTGAATCGCTGAATTTTTTCTGTAGAAACCATGTTGTTCAAGATTACATATCAGTTCCAAGATTAATATTTGATAATATAATACTATCTGTTTCCATAAGCTGAAGCAAGAAAACATCAGATGTATGATAGATATTTGTACATTTAGTGCTTCCATTTCAAGTTGTAGAAACTTTCTACCGAATCCATTTACTATGTCTTCAATGAATGTTGGGCTTTTTTAAGAATCTTTATCTTAGATAATTCTATATGTGTTTCTTGAGAAGCTTTCAAGATATCTTTCTTTAAATCATTTTCTATTTGACTAATAGTAACTATTGTTAAATCAAGTATGGCCAGTTTATCAATTAGACTACTGCTATGAAAAAAAAATATTTTCGTTCCAAACAATATTCAATAATGCACATTAATTTATTTCTCTTGTAACACTCAACCTTATTAACAAAATTCTATATTTATGATCTAGATCGATTGAATTTTTTGAAAACATATTTATCCTAAAATATAAAACTAACTTTCTTTATGTCATCTATATCGCATGTTATCATATTCCTAGTTTTTAATACTCATGGTGGGTTACATCGGACGAATTATCATCGAAAAAACAAAAATTCTATAAATTTTCGCTCCTGTTTGAGTAGAAGACAATCCTGAAATAAAACCAATAAATGAACTCATAAGAAACGAATTCAATTGATTTTCATACTCTTCTTAATTTTTGTGACATTCGCTAAAATCATTGTCATTCATTTATTTTTTTTTTTTCATCATTAAACTCTATTCAAGCCGATGTGATAAAATCTTTTTTGTCAGCTCTTCTCTCTTCATTATTTGTCAACTTAAATAATTAGTATTTATATTTCCATATAAAATAAAGTTCTGGCTACTTCTTGATTTTTAGCTGGCGCCTAAAATACGTTTCCTATTAAACAATTTATTCAATAAAATCTGACAGCTTTTTCAATACTGCATGGATATAAGAAACTGAAAGAACTGTAGAATTAATACAGAGTTTGGATTTGAGGATATAAAAATCAATTTGTCCACATGTAATTCATCAAAGACAGAGAAACAACAAAGTTTTTTTTTTAAAAGTTTGTGATTTTCAAACTACTCTGTAGGTTTTCATCATATCACACTCATACTCTTTCAAACTTTAAAAGAGTACATAAAACGTGGCTTAGATCGAATACAACTACTGAAAAAAACTTCATTGAAATTATTTTTTTACGATATTTCATGCAATAAAAATTTCATTGCTTTTCAATCCAATAAAGCTTATTCAATATTTACAAAGATTAAGACTAACATATCTCGTTTTAAAAGCAACATATTAACGAATCAAAAGTTCTTTTCTAAATCTCACCACTACGTAACATCAAATACTTGTATTCGTTTCAATTGAGAGGAATCCACACAACTACCTGTGCCATATCTCATTTTACGACAACTGATTTCTAAATATAAATTTTAAAAAATACATAGTGTAAGCCCATAACAAAAACCATTTTTTTAGATACTTAACACGATTAAACATCTTATAAATTAAAGCAGTCCTTAATACATAAAAAGTACTCCGTGTAAACAATTTCTCATGAACTATCATGATTGTATACAAACATTTATGAATAAATAAATTCATTCTATATCACTCACTATTTTTCACACATCCTACAGTGATCAATTGTTGTCTCATCTATCCCATTTCCAAAATATAATTTTCTAATTTTTTACCGAATTGCACAACGGATTTGCGTATTCTTTTGAATTCTACCGACAAAATTATCTTACTAGTTCAATTACTATCATATATATAAAACGAAATAAATCGCCGTACGTATACTTTTCTATAAAATAAGCCAAATCATTCATTTACGTCAATAATAATATGAAATAAAATACCGGATCATCCCTTTCACTCATTGCTCCGTATTTTCACAGCTCAATCATTTTCAGTCCTACCATCCTGCCTTATACATGAAAGTGAACATATCCTTTAGCTTTTTCTGCTATCATTTATAATCTGACTCATTCTCTTACGCACATTTTCTAATTAAATATAAACTTGAATCGATCATTTGGCTTATTATCTTATAAATTATAAGCCAAAGCATTTTCTCACTTACATTTTCATATTCAATATAAACTCGCGTCAATCGTTTTGTTTACTCTCTTTTCATTTATAAGTCAAATCGTTTTCTCACTTCCATTTCCATATTAAATATAAAATTCAGTCAATCGTTTTACTTATTCGCTTCTTATTTATCAGCTATATCATTTTCTTATAAAGATGATGTACAGTTGCAGTGTAAATTAACAATTGACGAAATTTAATTACAAGTGCTCGAAGTTGTTTGTCTAAAATAAAACTATTAGCACTTATACAAACATAGAACTTATAAAGCTAAATAAATGAGAGAGAAAACACTATCATAGATGATAAATCCAATTACGGGTTGAAAAATATTACAGAAAGATGTAAATGTTTGTATAAAAATAGGTCTTTTTCAGAATAGATTACAGCCAAAGCCTAAGATTGTTTCACCTCATAGCAAGGGGAAAATCATTTGATATCTACAATTTTTAAAAAGATTTTATCTTGATTAGTTAATTTTTCTACTTATGTGTGAAATTAAAACTTTTAAATGAATCAGTCTAGTCGATAGATTTTCCATGATTATCCGTAGCTCTACAAAATGTTTCTATTTCTTCACTTTCATATTTTATGTCTAGAAATACATTTGTAATTTAATTCATTAGGATTTTTGAGGACATACATAATTAACTAAATATAAACCTATAAAAGGGAAACTAACTGTCGCGTATTAATCAAAAGTGCTCCAACTAAACAATGTAAAATGGGAAGAAAAGCTTTGAAAACAAATGACAAATTAGAAATAAAATCATTTCAAATACTCATACAGTAAATATTTCATCGTATGTTTCTTTTGTTAATCGTAAAGCATTATTCTATCCAGATGATAGAACATTTTCTGTTGAACTTTGTACACAACATCGAACAACAATATTTATATTCATAAAGCCTACATTTAGAGTTTGACAATGTATTCCCCAATAAGATTTTTCACTATAGAAGACGTTTCTCATAGTGAAAAATGAACAAGAAACATATCTATTTGCTTATGTTCATAAAGCCACAATAATTTCATTGGATCGGTTGTAATCCAACTAATGATAGAAAAACCGGAAGTATTTATTTTTTTTTTAATAAATATCGAAATTAATTGTTTATTTGAATAATACTGCCGTCAAAGTAGAGCTCCTTAAAAAAGAAAAAATGTTCTTAGCTGAGTCAATAGTGACATGTAATTGTCGTTGCACAAGAAGTGAATCGACAGTATGTCATGAGAGACTTTTCTATTTCTTACATTTACAACAAACACTATCAACACAAACTGTTAACAATTCTAAAGTCTATGACAATACAATTTCCATTACTTTTCTTTTTAAGTAGAAAACAAAAACTTTATAAAACTAAAGACAATAGTAAGAATTAAGAGAATTGACTCTGATTTTTTTTCAGTTCCGAGCACGAACATGATTGCTATTTTCGTACTATTGATTCATTGAAAAATGATTGAATTACGATTGCTTGGTAAATGTGGTTCTAACTTTTGCAGTAGTTATCAAGGCTTAAGTTTCTAGCACGTGTCAGACTTTATACACGGATATACTTTGTTCACTTTCGTTTATTAAAAATTATATTAGAAATTTTAATTTTTCGCATAAAATATACTTCTTATAAAATAACATTACCTTGTAATATTGAAAAAGCATGAGTAATGTTTGAATGATAATTGTTTCTTGTCCTTTGAATTCTTTATTATTTCTTTCAATGGGAGTACGAAATAAATCATTTACAAGTACTTTCAATGCTTGTAAATCTAAACAAAAAAAAAATAATTTGATCGGTATTTTATTTTGACATAAATGTCTGTGTTTTTTCTCTTTCGTACAATGTGTTTTACATTCATTTCCACTTACTATTATTGAATCATAATGTTTTAATAAATCTTCTACTATAATAAGTTCTTTTGAATAGAATATGCCCATACAACATAGGCTCCTGAAGTGAGCTTAATAAATTCGAGTTGATTGATTCTATGAATAAGGAAATGTTATTAAAAAAAAAAAACTGTGAACTTTAAGTTAGAAAATTCGATCACCACACAAACTGTATAAGACGAATGTCTTCTTTTGTACTCTTAACTCGATGGATTAGAACAATATCACACAAAATGAACTGAAACGTGTTTTTTTCCTTATTTTGTCTTATGCAAATCATCTGAATGCATCCTTTTTATTCAGTTTATGTTGAAACTTCATCTAATATAAATTGTTTCATTATCATGTACTGAAAGCAAATCTTTAAACATTTCCTCTCAAGTATTATTCAATAATTCTTTAAGTAATATTGATGCAATAAAAAT
>CAJNSZ010001361.1:0-28929 GCA_905329745.1 Rotaria sp. Silwood2 | reverse complement strand
TTTCTCACGAGATAATATATGTTCCTTTTTTTGTATCTTGCACAAGTGGAATGAGTAAAACAAACTCATTTGTGAACGATATCTGGGACAAAAATCAAGTGAAAGCAAGATTTCTTGGCGAAACTGCCTAAAAATATGACTTTTTTTAGGGACATAATAGAAGACCCCCCCCCCCCTTTTAACTTGTGAATAATAAGATAGAATAGAAGACCCCGGGTCTTCTAATGTGTCGGAGGCTTTAGTATACTCGCTGCATTGTTATCATAGAATTATTAAAGCTTTTTGCTAATTATTAATCCTTATGCTTCTTTATTATACTATTCTTTCTTACTATTACAAAACCAAAATTTATCAATAATTTATAAATGTTGCTGTACTCTTCGAAACATTCTATCTATAGTATAGAATTGATCGTGATTAAAACTGATTCAACTGATGAACTAATCAAATTGAACATCGTTTCATGCAAAAAGAAAATATAGAATATCGCTATTGCATGGATATATTTTATGTGTACGAAAAAAAAAGATGGAAAATAGCTAAAATTGATTTCGTTCTGGAATAGATTTCATATTTAATGATTTTCTTTTTAGACTCTACTTACAATTGAATGTCTTAAAAATAAAAATATTCCTATTTAGCAGCTTTTTCTCAGATATATCCATTGAAAAAACATGCAATGAATATCAATTCAGTTGATATTAATTTTTAACATTATTTCAAGTGTCAAATCTCACCTATTTCCCAATTCTTCATTATGTTTTCCACAATGTTTTCCAGTGATTCTCGTGCGTGATTAGTCGATCTGTCTTTTGCAAAAAGAGCAATGGTTTTTGAATAATCCGGTAAACCATGTCGCCATTTAACGTCGCTTGACACATCTTTTACTACGTATTTGTTATCCATAGCATAAGGTGGCAATGCCATCTTGTTGGTTAAATATCTGCAACGAAATAGACCTATGTATTTTCAAAAAAAAGTAACTTTATGAAGTTTGATTTTCAGAAAACAATAATAAACAGAAAAAAACTTCAGAAAAATACTAAATAATACGTGACTATGACCTGATCTAAACGACATTTTACCTGACTGGTGTTTTTTTCAATACTACGACGTTTAAATGTTATTTATATATATATCAGTCAATTCTTAAATTATATTAGGCAAGCTAACATTAAAATATAACACATTAAACAAATACAATAAGAAAAAAAATAGGTAAAGGAATAGAAGCAACTTGGAGCTGCAGAATAAGATAGATGATGTATTATTGAGACATTTTTTAAAAGAATTTGTTTAAATTTTTGGATTGATCCTTGTTAGTATATAATGCCTATTGACTGTACTAGAAGAAAGCTATGGCATGAAAAAACAAGTGGTATCCTTTGGCCAATTTTACGTTTTGATTTTATCTTTGCTTTCAACCATTTCTAGTTACTCATACTATCTAGATTATCAGTCTTGCTACTTTACGCCAAAAATAAATAAAGGGAAACATAGTACAACACCAAGCAATCTTGGAATAAAATGCTATGTTATTTTAAAAGATTTGTTTTATTAGCTACAAAACTTAGTGTCATCTAAATAGATTTACAATCATACAAAATGTTAACAATATGTTATTTTGATTTTTCTGAATAGGTTTTTTAATATTTTTCGTAACCAATGATATATATGTTTTTAAAATTTTTTATTATAATATAATCTATTAACTGATTATTATTTGATATTTAGTTGATCTGAAATAACTTCGACAAACATTAATGTTGAAGATGTAGCTTTGCTAATCGTTGATTGTAGAATCGTATTGGTTTCTCTTCGAGTTTAAATTTAATTCTTTCAAAACATCCGCAATTAGAAAAATTAGAATGTTCATGGAAAATTCTTTATCAGATTCAGTTCTCCTCTACTGATCTACAACAAAATAACTATTTAATTATCATTTTGAACGAATCCGACTAGAATAGTCAGCTGACAAGAATCTAGGATATAATAGACAAAGTGTATTAGATATTCAATCAACTCTGGACGAAAATTCTCGTTCTTATAGATTTGTTGACACTGGTTTTGGAATATTAGAAAAACTAAACAGCGATTAAAACAGTATCTATTCAATATTTTCCTCTCTGTTGTACATGCTTACTTCTCTTATTGCCATTTTTTTAAAATACTGAACATCCATTACATTATTTCTCGTTAGAAAAGAATGAATGTAAATCAATAACAATGCCATTGATATGTTCGTCCTGATAAACAATGAATGAAATATTTTACTAGGTTCTTTTAAATGAAATATTCTATTGCTAAAAATAGTTTGTATTATCATATGATGATATCCATGTTGTTCGTCTTAATGCACAATAATACTGTACATACCAAACAATTAACTACATTGCACGACGATAGCAGATAATTAATTCTAATATACGTCTATTATTTATCCAAAGCTCTATACTTACGTTGACGGCTATTTAAACTGAGAAAGTTATATTTCTAACTCAATTTATATAGAGCGTCAGTAAACAGGTTTACGACGGTCAATTAAACAAGTAGGATGATATGTATTGTAGTTTATAAGAAAAAAAAACTGCTTTTCTAACAGAATATAAAATTCCAACACTCGCCGAGTTCGTACTATCAAATCTTACTGTAAAAAACAATAGAGAACTATTTTTTCCTAGACAAGTGAATATGTTCTATCTAATCATGTCAAAAAAAGATCACGAAAAAATGTTGTCGGAAACACGGCAGATGGTTGGTGCATAAATCGACTCTGTTTGAAATCGATTATGGAACAACTTGTTCCATGGAATTAATGTTTCTCTCTTCAATAGTAAACTATCCTTCACATACAGAACTGCCTCTATCTACGTCATTGAAAAAGAAACATTTTTCCAGGATTCATAGATCTCACTAAGAGCTAAAACAATGATTCAAAATATGCGTGAGACTGTTCCTTTTGAAATATTTTGAAATTTCAAATAAAAACTGATTCACAAATAGTATGCTTTAACATTCTATATCAATGCAGTTTGAATGAATTTTTTAAATACAGTAGTAACTAATCGAAGTTGAAAAAAAACCGGATGATGATATTTCGAGACAGGTGATAGAAAATTACTGTCGACCTCAAAAGTCTCGCCCCACTTTTTTGTTTTGAATCGTGTATTAAAACTATACAACATTAATTTAATTCAATTATATGTTTGGATAGCAAAGATCGAGTAGTATATATATACACCTGTTCAATTTCGAAAAACTCTTGAATATGAAATACAATAAGAAAAACAAACTTCAATACTAAGAAAAAAATGACATAAAAAACTACAAAATGATATTGTTGCTATAGGATACTTCCATGGTCAATCAACCACGAAAAACACAAAGTATTTAGAAAATTTTCCATTTTATCAGACTTTGTAGAGCTTTTTTCACTGATCATTTTGGTAAAAAAACGTTTTGAATTTCATTGAGAAATGACGGTATTATAGTCAAAATATTAAATACTGTGAAATATTGGGTGTCCCAAAATGTTTGCAACTAAGTGTGCTCTGCGAAAATCTCTGCACAGACAAATGATAAAATCTTGTTTTTTCTTTCAAAAGATGCGTCGTGGAAAGCTCTACAAAAACTGTAAGAACAAAACTCTATTAACTTCTTTTGATGGTTTCTTTCATACTCGAAATGAAAAGAAAATACATGATAGGGCTACTTCCCACAGTATTTAACGTAATAAAAATATTTGGAAGACTTTTATATTTTGCATGTATCTCGACTTAAGAAAATGATAGCATCTTGATTTTTTTTCAAAAGATGCGCCATCCAAAGCTCTAGAAAAGCCGTATAAACAAATTCCTATTGCAAAACAAAAAGTCTTCCAAACATTTTTATTATGATTTTGTAGTTTTTTATGTCATTTTTTTCTTAGTACTGAAGTTAGTTTTTCTTATTGTATTTCATATTCAAGAGATTTCGAATTGAACAGGTGTATATATATATACTACTCGATCTCTGCTATCGAAACATATAATTGAATTAAATTAATGTTGTATAGTTTTAATACACGACTTAAAACAAAAAAGTGGGGCGAGACTTTTGAGGTCGACAGTAGTATGTCCTTTTTAAAATAGGAAAGAAAGAAGAAACTCGGTTGGAATAAACGTGTAATTCACGGTTTTCGTTTATTCAGTCTATTTGCTCATAGGGAGAATAGTTGATCATTCACATCATACATTATCTTTTCCAACTTGGATTTGCATGTTCTTCTGACATATATACTCGTGTTGTTTTCTCTGTTGTTCGCATTCATTCTATTCTAAGTATTGTGCAATACACCGAACTCATATTTTTCTACGCACACAATATTCGTACTATTATTCTTTTATTTTCTACGTAGACAATAAATTGAAAAACAAAAGCTTGAAAATGGTAAATATATATCAGGCTTCTTCTATATCTACCTGCAAACTCAGTCATCCACGAATCAACTTGGACGAATTTTGGATACAACAAGTGAAATAAATAAACATGCGCATGGAAAAAAAATGTTACATTAAAGCACACAAAACACAAGAAAAAAAATGTATTGAGTTTTATGTTCATATAGACTTTTTATTCTAGCTAAGGAAGAGTCAATCTCAAACACAACAGAAAGAAAAAGATTTATAGAAGATAGAGATAGAAAAATAAAAAGAATCACATTCAGACACAACAATGTTGCTTTTATAATCTTTTCTCTTTCTCTTCTCTGCTATGACTGTTTATCGTGAACCTTAATCTAAGAGAAAACTAAGTAAGACACTTAAATTATTTTACGCAGGTGAAAAATTCCATCCATTTGAGTTTTCAAGAAAAACAAAACAAATTAACAAGAGATTGGATATAATGAGATGAGGTGAATTAAGCATCTCAAACATGCTAGTATTATCAAAAATTCAATAGACAATAATAAAACATGAAATGAGTTTCTTATTCATTGTAATCATATATTTTATTAATTGATTCAATGGCACATCACGCAATAGTGTCAAGATAAATAGTAGGATAATAGAAAAGAATAATATGGACACCAACTGTTTGGTTAACATCGTCTATTACTGTTTATGCATATTTTTCGTTTATACAATACGAATTTTGTAATTGCTGAAGATTCTGATTGAAAATGAGAGCAAAGATTTTATTCCGACAAGGCAAATGTTCAAACAGCACTTTTCGAGAGTGTTAACATAACTATTGATCACTTTTTCGATCATGATGATGAAATGTCTATGAAAACACGTATTGAATTTCAGATTTTCGAGCATTTATATATCTGTGAGACAAATTGAGAATTAAAACATGTATAAAACGAACTTTTTACATGTTTACACAATAAAGAACAATGAAAATAACAGAATTTAAGGGTTTATGAGTGTTAGTATTGACATGGATCTGCATTCACAGTCACGTCCTTACACTCACTCTCAATCTTCATTCAGAAATAATACAAATCAGTTATAATTGAACATTATATCTTTTATTAAAACTAATGTTTTTCAAATTAGTTTAACGTTAATTTCAAAGTGAAAAGAACTTTAATCAATTGAATATGCTTAGTCATGGATGAAAATAAATTATTATAATGAAACTTTCATTTCTCTGACTTTTCTACGTCAGAAGGGGAATTTCAGTCAATAGAAAAACTGCTTCTCTCAACTCGCTTAGATCCTAGTACAATTGTTTTCTCATATTTTGATAGGTTTAATGATGACTTGAATGATTTCAAACAGGTACTGTTGTTGATTGATACTGATCCTAAGGTCATTGTGCAAAAAAAAAACATTTGTAAATAGAAGTTACCATAGTGATTTAGCTGTAGCACCAGTACTAATCACATGTTAGGATCTATCTTTCGACTTAAAGATATGTGTGGTTTCGAAGGTAAACTATGGTTTGTTTGAATGTAATTTTGTAGCAATAATGATCATGACTTAAATGTTAACCCTGAACTTATGAAGAATGAATATGCACAATGAAACAGAGGAATACATTTTCGTTCAGTTGAATCTTTACTTGTACAATTAGTTTTCTATGGTTTTCTGCACAATGTACTACATTGGAAAAAATCATTATACTGCAATTCTGATCTCCCGTTAGAAAGTGCTTAAATCAGATTACGAATACTAGAACCAGACCATCGAAGTAGAGCTACACGATCTATAGAATCATTAATATCCTAGTGGGCTATTATTCACTTGTGTTTTGTGTAAACAAGTCATATATCGTTCACAGAGGGTGTGAGTGTGTATCTTCTATTTTTTCACATCGATCCACATCCACACCCACCCCAGATCCTTACTATTATGATTAAAAAACGAATATCAGCAATACCTCACTATACATACGCATTCACATGATCCTTTTGATGTGATTTTAGAAGTTTATTGTCTTAAGTAAAACTGTAATGTGTAATATGAATGAATGAATAAAGTCAATTTCACTTTCTTTTCATCTGATCATGCTATTCTCAACGTGAAAGAAAAAAAAATCCAACACAAAAACGACCTATTTTTGAGTGTCGACCATCAGCAGAAAAGAAACGTAATGATGTCATTACGTCAATGAATATTGATTGCCATGCTCGACAAAGAACGAAAACAAATGTGACAAGCAATAATTACGAAAATTTGTTGTTCGTCACATAAAAGCATGCGAAATCATCAGTTTCTTATGTTATGAACAGAAAAAAGTGATGAAACTAGAATCATTGGCAAATGAGTTGCTCTTCCAACTGTTCGAATTTCTTGATTCTATTCATCTTCTTTGTGCTTTTCATGGCATAAACTCATGCTTTGTTGCAATTCTCTTTATCCATTTCGAAGAGTATGATTACCATCGCGATTTTCGATAAATATCTAAACGTATCATGGATATTATGTGTGAGCAATATCTACCATTGATTTTCGATCGAGTTGTTTCACTTCGTCTTTCGAATGATGACGAGACTCTAAACATATGTGAACATCTCATTACATACGGTTTCACTCGCGATTGATTCATTCATTTACAGTCGCTTTCACTCTTGCATATTCTTCCACGAATGCAACTTAATAAAATGCTAATACAAACATATGATCCTGCTCATCTTGTGTGTTTCAATCTGACTGATTATGGCTATGGAGGTAAGCAGAATATTGTTTGTTTGCTCAACAATATATGGTGTCTACCAAAACTTAAACATTGTGATCTGGATTTTATACATGCTCCTGATCGTTCATTCATCGGACCAACAATAATTTCATTATCAATTGAGTATTTATCCATAAAAAATATGGAGATCTATCCACGAGATGTGTATAATCTATTCGAACATACACCACGTTTACAACATTTTCATGCAAATCTTTCGTTCCATTTATATTTCGAACCACTACCAAATATAGACACATCGATGACAACATTGTCATTTTTCGTTCGTAATTCGCAATTTTCAATATTTCACCTTTTTCAAAATATGCCTCATTTGCGTCATTTAATAGTGGAGACATGGAATTGTCAATAAACTATCTAACATCAAGATTTTTCGACTTCGAATGTCGTTTACAATTGGTGATAATAATCGAATGGAAAGCAAAATTGATGAATTAATAGATAAATTTCGAACTTCATTTTGGCTTGATAAACATGATTGGTTCGTCCGATGTGAATAGAATCCACAGAACGGAGATGATGATATCTATCTGTATACTTTACCAGATTTCTATGAGAATTTCTATGGTTTGAATCCGAATAGAAGGTTTAAATCGACTTGTTCTGATGATCGAGAATATTGGACTTATGAATGTGTACACGAACTTCGGCTTGGAAACAGAATTGAAAACTTCTCCTTACTTCCTGTTCGCTTCCCGAACATTGCTCCTCTACGAATATTTCTTCCAATACATGACAGTATTTGGTTTATTATTTCGACACTAGATCATTTGACTTCGTTGGATGTGTCCCTTGACAAGGATGCTGCAGAATCGGAATTGGAAACTTTGATCAATCGAGCCCTTCGTCTCTATTCGCTAACTGTTGATGAATACTCAGCTTTCCAATTGTCATAAATGCAAATTATCAATAAATCAATTCGTCGACTTTGTTTAAACCGTTCTTCATTTTTCACTCATGTATACTTCAATGATGCTGATTGTTCTGAGTTGGTTAATTCACCTCTCGGTTGTCAATGTGAAGTTCTTCAGATTAATATAAAAAGTCAATCATGTATACTTAATCTTATAAATACAATGCCGAATCTTTGAGCATTGACTTTTCAGTGTCAAGAAGACAATTGCTGTGACAATCAATTATCAACAGCGACGAAAGATGAACTTGTATCATGGTTGCAAGATCATGTACCATCAGCATCCTGTATTTCCCGAGACCCATTTAATCCTATGATCATTCAAATATGGATTAAGCGATCATTACTCCTCTTTTGAATGTCCACCAAAAGCTTTAGTTCGCTATCTACTTTCTATGAGGAGACATTTATTAAACTGTAAGGACTCTTTCCCATATCCATGTTCGGAAGTAATCAGGATATGAGCCGACTGATTATGCAAGATGTGAAGTAAAACAGATTCTTGAGAATCTCTGAAAAAATTTTTGTATATTCAACAATCTTTTCGTTAACGTGTTTGATCGGTTCACGGTTCGACTTGTATACTTAAATTAAAAAAAACAGCAACTGTCTTCCCTTCGTTTGATTCACGAGTGCACACTAAAGTCATCTCTCTGATGAGTGCCATCGACAGAAAATTCCTCATTGATATTGAGATCGCCTTCATTTCTTTTCACTTGATCGTATTCTCCATTCGATATTCGTGGATCTCGACACAGTGTGATGGCTCTATCTTGTTGTTGTATGCGATACCATGCAGTAAGTTAAGTATGCAAATGTTGAATGAAATGTAGGCATTTTATATAAAAGGGTTTGATGAACTTTAATAGCAGAAAAATTTTGTCGAAGTGCGAATCGTATCAAAGGTGTAGAAAAAATTGATTGAATCATACTCTACAAGAGATTCTGTTGAATTTTGTTTTTCGAACTCAATTGTAGCATTATTCAAAAAAAACATGAATAAATTAAAGTCCATTTCAGCAGTCGAAAACTCGGAACCTAGTTTCAGATTCTAAACTGAGCTTCACTATCTCATCGATTGACTTTGTTGAAGTTGTGATGTGGCCGAGTTACATAAGTGGAAGAAAATCTTCTATTTATCAGATAATGCAACATTGATGGAGAACATGGATAAAAGTGTTGTCAAGATACACGATGCCGTATATGTCATTGAGCTGTTTAAAATTCATCTGAGCCTTGACACTGAAGAACTTTCTTGACCAAGAATGAGAGACTGAAGAAAGATCCATGGCAGATTCGGTGATCTCACTTCAAATGTAGAACCATATATATCGTTGTGGCAAACAGCTCGCTGTGCATTGAATGGTATAAAAAAAATCATATTTTCGTCAAGGTTTTGCGTTGTGAGTAGAGGGTGCTGGCTTAGCATTAGCATTTTCTTAACATTAATGCTAAGCCAGCTCCCCTAGCTGTGAGACTATTCATACCGGTAAGTGGACTTTATAGGATCTTATAACATGAGTTAAAATGAATGTCTAGAGATGTTAAGTTGCTCTTAAACCTTGAATATATGATAGCTCATGTTATTTCTTCCTTCATACCCAACATTAATCACTTTAGTCATTTGCTCTGAATTTCTGTTCGGGACGCTTCGGTGTACTCGATGTAGTGTCTCACGTTACTGTGAAATCAACATACAACTTTTCCAGATGGTATGGATGTAGTCTATGGTTATTGAATTCGATGAACTAAATCCACACCCAAAATTGACAGAACTCTTACAATTTAATACTGATAAATCCCATTTTTGACACGCTTATATTTGGTATAAAATTTGTTATTGATGCTGTTTAAAACCACAGCGTTATCCCACTAGAAAAACATTTTTACACACCTTGTATATTACAAATAGAAACTAACTAATCTTTTTTTTTTCATATTTAGGCTCAGATCGATAAGATGTACAAGTGGTAAGTTACATATAACAAATAGAAAAAGAATATTTTATTCTTTATTTTTAGTTTGATATGAATATGATAGAAATTGGTAAATTACGCATGACAAATAGAAAATTACTATTTCATTAATTTTTTATTTTTAGGCTCCAATCGATATGATAGAAGTGGTAAACTACATAGAATGAATGCAAAATTAATATTTTCTTTTTTTTAATTTTAAGACCCATATCAATATAAAATAAATGGTAAGTTATAAATAACACATAGAACAGGAGTATTTTATTTCTTTTTAGTTTGAGGTTCATATCGATAAAAACTAAAATATTAAGTGATATGAGAAAACATTGATTACTTCCATCTTCATTTTAGTTGTTCTCTTCCCGCTGTTCTGAATAGATCGTTTTCGATATGTTCGATAAAGTTTCTATTACGTCTTTCAAAGTGTTGAGATCTGTGTAGTCGACCTCAGAGTTTCAGTTGGCATATTACGTTAAAGGTTTTTGTGAGCTCAGAAACCTGTAATCTGTTTTCGAAATCAGAATCTCAAACATTACTACAACTGACTTTTCTGAATTTCCGAGAGCTCAGAAACCCTTGTTTAGAAACTCTTATAGGGTTGTAGATAGTAACAAAGTCGGAAACCTTTTAAAGGTTTCCGAGGATAGGTGCTTTTCTAGAGAGTATGACTGTGACTAAATTCGAAAATATATAGAAACCTGAAGAAATCTTTGCTCTATTTCCTCTGTCTATGAACATCGTATTTTAGAAGTTAGAGATTTTCTAAACAAATAACACAGAAAGAAGTTCAGTAGTATTAGACACAAAAACAATCGATCGACTTTGAAGACAATTTTTTAAAGATGATAGCACCATATCTTTAATAAAAATTTGAAAATAAGACGTTTTTTTATGAAATTCATCACCTTTGTTTGGTAAAGTTATTATAGACACTATGAAAAGAGCCATTTTAACAGTGTAGTAAGTTTCTGGAAACTTTCTAGAAACAAAGGAAAATAGCAGATCGATCACAATTTCGAATTCAATATATTTCAATGTGCAAAAGCGACTGAACTGAGAGGACAATCTGAAATTTTCAATCACACGTTAATGAACATCTCACAATGAGTGAATGTAAATGTTTAAATAATGGACAGTGTATGATGAATAATCAAACATCAAACTATTACTGCGTCTGTACTGATTGTACAGGAGGTGAATTTTGTGAAAATATTTATTACTATGTACTATATTTCATGTCATCATCGATGTTAATTAATACACTTTTGGAAGAATTAGCTTCTACTAGAATCGCATTAAAGATTCTTTTTATTTTCATGTGCTCCCTTCTAACAGTGTTATCGTTTATTAATAATTTATTAACTCTTTTAACATGTTCTATACAAAAAATACGTATTACAGTGTGTGGCTTGTATATAGTCCTTTATTCGATTTTTAGTTTTATCGGTGTAGCATTCTTAGAAATTAATGCAATTGTAACATTATTTTACAATAATGAACTACAGAACCATCCACTCATATATTGTACAATCATGCCAGCATTTATGAATCTAATGTACCACATATGTCTATGGCTTAGTGCATTTATAGCTGTTGAGCGTGTATTAATTGAATTTTTCCATTGTAGTCTTTATCGTACACGGAAGTATTCAGTTTGTTTTTTAATCATTCTATTCGTATATACCTGTTCAGAAAGTGTAATAGACGCTCTTGGACGTACTGTTGGGAAAAGTCCTGTACTTTCAACAGCATCATACGTCTGTTCATTTCATCATTTTTCAAATGATCATTTAAAAACAGCTCATAGCGTCGTGGGTAGCTTCTATGCACGCATTGTTACACCGTTGTTATTAAGCTTTTTATCAATTGCCCTCACATTAATACATATTATTCGTCATAAAATCACTTTCACTGACTTACAAAGAAATTCATGGCAATCACTAATAATACAGCAAATTTTGAAGCACAAAGGTTTCTTTATAGCACCGCTAGTGATTATCATTTGTACACTTCCGGAAAATTTACTGACAAACATTGCCGGAACAATTTGTGTAAAGAAAAGTAGACAAAGATCTTATCTGCGTTTACATATTGCTCTCGACTTTCTTTTGTATATGCCTTTAGCCCTCACATTCTTTATCTATATTTGTCCTTCAAATGTTTATATGAATCTATTTCGTGAAATAGAAATAGTTAAATGGATTAAGCTAAAAATTTTCAGTCGTTTCTGTCGTACATCTTCAAATATTGTACAAGAGGCAACTGACGAGCAAATTGTCAAAGAAACGTGTCTATAGTTGTGCAGTGTCTGTCATTCGATAAAGGTAAATACATTCTTCGTTTACACTTTTCAACTGGACCCATTTTTACGTTTTCTCTAGAAATGTACCGTACTCTCACTTAAAACAAAGTATTCTTTTCCAAAAAACTTTATTTTTTTTTAAATTTAATAAAAATTTCTTCGCCTTTAAATCTGTCCAATGTCATCTCAGTGTGTGTATCGTCACACTATTCTTCGGTACACGTATGTTCATCATTAAATTGACACATTTTGAATAACTTTTCTTCAATGGGCCTTCTTTTTCCACGAGTTCGTCTTCTTTTTTGATTGTTATTGCTTGTAACCATCAATCGTTTCAATCACACTTATTCATAACCGACTTTTTCTAAGTAAATATTTTTTGACTGGAGCAGATTGTTATGACCTTTACCTTCGGCTACCCATATCATTACTTTTTCTATTCTTC
Organism: Rotaria sp. Silwood2; assembly: GCA_905329745.1. NCBI lineage: Eukaryota > Metazoa > Rotifera > Eurotatoria > Philodinida > Philodinidae > Rotaria > Rotaria sp. Silwood2. The sequence goes on along the minus strand of CAJNSZ010001361.1, from coordinate 16,105 downwards.
TTATGTAACTTACATTTTTTTCTCTTTTCCTGCACCTCTTGGCAGTGGTCAGAAGTGCATATACTCTTCTTGTACATGTTATGCGCAGCTATCCATATGTGTTTTGTTGTGTTCATACGCTTCCCCATTTTCTCTTACCTCACCTCCGATACAGTTAGGCTCCTCTTTTTTTTGTGGAACTCACGTATTTTATGAAGAAACATAGAGAGTATAAGTTTTAAGGCAAAGTTTTCCGACTGACCCCTACCACATATTGTGCATAGCAACCAGGACCAAAGATCTCCTAGTATATTTCCATAGCAATAGGGGGAGGAATGTTCAACAAGTGTAACAGTGTAGGTTTCCCGAGTAATGTCGGGAGTTGCTTGTTAACAGGTATGTTACCATGGGAATCAGAGGTAAAGGCCATTGAGTACAAATGCTTCTCTAGCAACTGATGGGAGGTATGTTTTACAGGTTATTGGATTCATACCATTTCGCAACGGGAGAAAGAAGCTCCAAAGCTTAACGGATACTTTTTCTCTTGTAACTGGTTATATTAGATTGTGTTATCGCTTACACGGAATACATGAGTTCCACATTTTAGCTCTGAAGAGGTTGCGCTGACAAGCTTTTTACAATGTGTTGCTTTGTGGATGTGTGTGCGAGTGTGGGTGGGTGTGGGTATGGGGTGTTCGCTTTGTCCAAACTCGCACCCTCACCCACACCACACCCACTTTTTCATTAACAAGAAGTATGGAAACGCATTTGAAATGGCTTTCGTTTCATATTTCACTTCACTTGGTTGATTCGTAGAAACCAAATAAAGTGCAAGGTAAGAGACCGGCATTAAAATCTCACAAATATAATCAAATAAGTATTATCTCTTGAGCAAGATTTAGGTATTTAGGATTTTTGAAACGACAGAGCAAGGTGAATGTTTGTAGAGGGTGTGGGTGTCGATCTTAAGTGTCAGTGTGAATATGCGGGTCTTCACTTTGTTTATATTCATCTACTCGCCTGCTTTCACAGTCATATACTCATCCATCTTCTGATCAATCGTGCTGGAGAAAACAGTACTCTGGCTATTTTTTGTCTATTCATTATATGACTCATCTGAAAAAGTGATTGCAGTCTCAGGTTTGATCATTCCAAGAAAAAGTTCTAGAATATGCAAGTGCCTATGAATATTTTCTTCACCCTCATTCATGTCGACTCTCTATATTTCATAAACCTATAACATCTGTTCAAATCCTTCGATTATATTTTGATGCATTCAAATTTCAAAACATACAAACAAAAGTCAATTAATAAAAAATATTCAATCCTTTGATGAGCAGTGGCATATGCGGGGTTGATTATGGACAGCTAGTTTTGGGTACAAATGCGCACTTTGAGTTTTATAACGAAGACAGCATGGTTTCTTAAGATCACACAAGTGAACGCCATGATATGCACCATAATAAACATAATGAGGGTATGAGCGATAACCACAAGTCGCATCAGAATGACGATGCCATCTATACAGCGAACCAACTAGAGGTCCAAGATGATGAGCATAGACACGGGGATCAGGATCACAATCATTATGATTTGCTGCGTCATAGTACCAATCAGAGCATTTGTAGCATTTAGGACAAGCGCGACCACCACAATAAGCAACGCGAAAGTGCTTTCCAATTGATGACGTCATATTGTTTCCTTTGATGTACAGTAATGTACACTTCTAAATAGAGAATAATGCTTATTATTCCGTTCATCGGCTCTTTTTGTTCAGTACTGTGCTAGCCCGAGAAATTCAAAATTTTTTTTACATAATCCCTGCTGGATTAAAATATAAAAATGAGGTGGAATCTATTTAACGATATTTTAAAAAATGGAAAAATACTAGGTGCAATTGAATTGAAGTCAAAATGCATGCATCAATCTGAGAAAAAACGCTATCCATGATAAAAAGGTTTTACAACTTTGTGTCAAAACTTCTCTCCTAGGTTTGAATTGTGTCTCTAATCGAAGTTTCGCGGATTCTTGCTCTAAGCTTTGCCTAGTACGCGAGATTGCTTACTCCAATGAAGAGAATTAAAATGACCTTCTTTAATATTGAACCAAAAAAAGTATGTTAAATTCAAACGATTAGTTACACTAATGTATCAAAAGTGGATTTGAACAGTGAAGAGGGGAGCAAGATCCAATTTTTAACATAAGCGTACATGGTTGAATCATGACGTGATCTCTTTTCTATTACACTTCACTACTGAATACTCATTTTCTTACTTCACTTTCTCGAAAACTACGCCGTCACTCAATGAAGAATTAAACAAAGACGATTAAGTGTTTATATATTAAAAATATCCATTAAACTTTCAACCTTACCCATAATGGAAGAATTTCTGAATGCAAATGTTCAGTTCGTCATGGTGTTTTTCATTCAGTCACCTACCAACTTGCACAACCATAAATCAAGTCATCTTTTATCGATCATACTGGGAAAAGTGGCTAAGATGTTCCAGGATGTCGGTGTCGGTGTGGGTATTGATATGATTCTTCCACTAATGCACACCCACACACCCATACCGACACCCTCACACCTACCCACATCCACATTCACACCCACACCCTCACACCTACCCACACCTACACCCGCACAGAAATTTTTGAATGAAAATGTTGCAATTATAATGTTCATGCTCGAGTTGTACACAAATATGTGTAGAGATGGCAAACATTTACTACGAATTACGCTGAATACGTTGTTGAATACATTCTCTGACAACTATGCGATCATCAAAATCAATAATTCGGTTTTGAAGCATTCGATTGATATCGTGTCTTTTACCTAATATAACTAATGTATCACCATCTTGCATAACGGACAAAATTGCTTTCTCGATTGCTTTTCTTCGATCAATTTCAATGATGATATTATCATCACTGTTCGATGTTGAAGAAAATCCTGCCAAAATATCCTGAATAATTTGTTTGGGATCTTCGGATGCTGCAGTATCAGTTGTAACGATCGCTTTATCTGATAGTTGGCGAACAATTGCAGCTTTAATTGAACGATTTGCTTGATCTACATCACCCCGACAACCAAATAAACAGAGCAAACTCTTACTCAGTATGCAGTCTCTGACTGTACTGAGTATTTCTTTGAAGCCATCTGGGGTATGTGCAGAATCGATAATCACTGTAATCGGGTCATGTGGCATGGTAATAAACTCAAGACGGCCTGGAATTGGAGGCATGGTTACTAGAGCATCCTTACATAGATCCAATGGAATGTTAAGTGCCAAATGTGCACATGCTAATGCAGCTAACGAATTATAAACATTGGTTTTTCCGATCAGAGATGGAATATGAATATGTTCCGTTATATTTGTAGCTGGAATATTTATGTCAAAGTTCAAACCATGGATACTTAGTTGAATGTTACTTGCGTAGATGTCTGTGTCATGATTTCGAGCAATCGCATATGTCATCACTCTTGCGGTCTTCTTTGTTTTGTCAATAAAATGTTGTGCATAATCATCATCACGATTGATAATAGCAAAGGATTTAGTCAAATCTTCGAACAAAGTCGTTTTAGTCCGTTTGTATTCATCGAAAGTGGTATGATAGCTTAGATGATCATGTGTCAGATTTGTATAAATACTAACATCAAATGAAATACCTCCGACACGCTCTTGCTCGAGGCCGCGTGAAGAAATTTCCATCACCGCAGAATCTGCGTGATATTTATCAATTGCTGTACGTAATAACTTTTGTATTATGTCACAATACGGTGTTGTATAGGATGGTTGTATCGTGACGCCACAGCATCGAGTACAGAGTGTTCCAATAAGAAGTGGCCGGTAGAGTTTCGAGAATTCCAATATTCGTTCTATTATCAGAGTAGTTGACGTTTTTCCATTGGTTCCTGTGACACCGATCATTAGCAAATTCTTGGATGGTTGTCCATAAAAGTTTGAACAAATTAGAGCACAAGATTTACGGTAGTGTTTAACAGAGATGTAACGATACGATTCTCTACTATCCTCATACTTCGGCCAGTTTTCCGAATCCCATAAAATGAATCCAGTTCGATTTAATATAGCTGCCTGCAGCATATGGTTTTCATATGGTACAATTTTATGGCAACCTTCGCCTGTGATTAAAAATAGGGAATTTTCTTTTAATTGTGAAGGATCGGTACAAATATCATGTATCTCAGCATCAAACATCGGAGAAACGACGTCAACATTTTTCAATAATTGCTTTAATTCCATAATTCCAGACAACTAGAATCTAGAGAATCTATTCATTTATAGTACAAAATAGAATTTTAACTTGTCATATTGTATCAATCTGGTTCTAGATAATGAGCTAAAGAGAACGTTTCCAAAGTAGTAAATCCGTGAAATTCTGGTCTTTACAGGCCCATATATTTTCTTAGGTACGCTTCTTTGAGTCCTACATTCAGAACGGTTAGTAGGAAATGCAGGACTCTTCGAAATCGCTCATATTGTTTCAGTTGAGAAACAGTTTCAGCAGAATATAGATTTTGCAGAGAAATCTAATACATTTCTATATTGGACTACGATATCACACTCAAGATGAAATTATAGGATCTGGAAACAGGGTGGTTCTAGATAAAAGTGAAAGTTTCTGAAGAACAGAAAAAATTGTTGAATCATTTTCTGAGGGTATCGAAGTGTAGGTTTAATTAAATCGTGACGACCGCCTGCGAGCCGTGGGCTAAAGTTCGTTTTAGAAAGTCCCAAGAATATAGAAAAAGACTCGATCTTTTTACAAATTGGTCCTCATATCTTATTATAGGCAGGTTTTTGTATGTGCATATGATGGGTGATCATTTTCAAAGCAGAATGCAGCAAGCTATAACAGATGATACCGTGTATCGGAATTTTAAAAGACGACAGGTGAAAAACGACTATGATTTTCGAACACCAAGTCACGACCATCTGTGGTTTTCACTATTCAATAGAGGACAGTGTTGAACAAAAACCCATCTGTGAGGGGTGTTTTCTCAAAGTACTTTTCAAGGCTAATCTTACTAGGCGTAATTAGGGAAAAATTACCGCCTTGTGTGGGTTTGTGGGCGTGGGTGGATGTAGGTGTTTGTGAGTATCAACCTACACTCTTAAAAAAAGTACCCTTGGAAACCTATAGAGGGTATCCGGATTTGCCACTATATGAAACCTTTTGTAGATTTCTGGAAATGGTTCTCCGAGCTCTTAGAAACTCTTTAGAGCTATCAAAAAAGCTCAGATCCTCGGAAATCCAGTAGAAGTTTTCGAGAGTTCGATAACCTTGTAAAGGTTTCCGGCACCTACCTACGAAACGATTTACTAATCTATATCTGTCGCCTGATCCTAGCCGCTTATTCTGTCCTTTTAATCTACTTCCCAATCTAACTCCTTAATCTAATTTCTTAATCTAATCTCTTAATCTAATGTCTTGTTCTAGCCCCTTATCCTAATCCCTGATCTAATCCTTAATCTAATGCCATATTCTAAACCCTTATTCTAATTCCCTAACCTAACCCCTTAATCTAATGCCTTATTCTAACGTCTTAATTCATTCCCTTATTGTAATCTCTTTTTCTAATTCCTTATTCTAATCCCTTAGTATAACTCCTTTTTCTATTTGCTTAATCGAAGTCCTTATTCTAACTTTTATTCTAGTACCTTCATCTATATATATCCGCTTGTTCTAACCCTTCATTGCAATTCCTTAATCTAGATTTGAGTTTCATTTCGCTGAACATGCGTCTCTAATAGTAGAAGACAAGAGAAAAAATGAGCCCGGGACGAAATTTCTCGACTAGGATAACTTCTCTGTTTGGAAAAGCATTTAATGCGTTGACGCTAAACTGTATGCATTTGGAAACGTTTAAATAGTTTCGTCCATTTGCAGGATATGTTGAAAGTGGTGCAAAAGCAGCAGGAAGCCTGATATATTCCAGAGAGTAGCATGTTTTTTTTTCTAGAAAGTTGAAATCAGAGAAAATACGAAGTTGGTTATGGTGGCTGGGACCTCAATCCTTAAAGTTCTTTAAATGTGGAGTCCGGCCTTCAGTCATGGTCATCAAGTCTGTCAAAATGAATAGTCTTGAAGACAATCTTCCTCCAGAAGTTGCTGCGAGTCGTAAAGCTTTGAAAGATTCGTAATATGAATTCCTGAACTTCGTCAAAGTTCTTCAGTGTTCATGTCTATCAAAGCGAGTATCATGAAACTAGTGAAAATCGTCAAGTGTATATGACTGTAAGTTTCAGAGTCATATTGTCAGCGGAAGTCCTAAAGTCTTTAATTCTGCCAAGGGTTTAGACTTGATGTCAGTCTGTGTACTCAATTTTGTGAAATGGCGGAGGCATGAAAGTAATGAAATCCTTCAAGTGTACTGGTTTTCTCAATTCACGGTAATGAAGTCAGTAAAAGTGGTAGAAGTTGGAAGTTTCCTGAATAGAATGTCATTAATTTAGTCTGAGTTCTGAGGTCTTCGTTTCGCATAAAACACGCGTCGTGCTCTCAGTCTTATTGCTATTGTCTTCATGCCTCCGCCATTTCACAAAATTNCGAAAAAATTTCAGGTTTTCAAAAAAAATTTTTTTCTCAAAAAATCGGTTTATGCATTTAAAAGAAGTTGTCGAAAAAATTTTTTTTCAAGAGTATTAGTTGAGGACCCCCATGGACACACAGGCAACCTTTGAGTTCCCGATTGCGATTGAGTTCCCAACTCTTGGGAATTTTGCCAGGTCTCATTATAGGTAATGCTACTAGCTTCCCAGGTAATGCTACCAGCAGCCCAGGTTATGCTACTAGCTTCCCTGGTAATGCTACCAGCTTCCCAGGTAATGCTGCTAGCATTCCAGGTCATGCTACTAGGATTCCAGGTAGTTCCTTCAGGGAATTGAAAATGTGTAGTTTACGCGGTACTGAGATGTTTGTCTTCACCCTGAACTTGATGACCTGAAGTGAGGTCAATGAGTAAAACGTGGATGGGTAAGTGAGCTCCAAATTTGGAGTTTACACAGTTTGGAGCTCAGTTTTTATGACCATCAGCTTACGGCTTTGTCCTGCTTCATTTCGTGATTTCTAATCTTCATTAAGTATCTATTGTGAGAAACAGTATGAGATATCTAAAGCATACCAAAAGTAGTGGCGTCGTGATCTTTTTTCTTTGATAGAAAGGTTGAATAGATTTTCTTCTTTTAGATAGTGATAGAGAAAACAGTGCTCTATTTTTCTGTGCCATTTGAACATTTTTCAACTGATATCATAATAATAAAATTTCGATAAGAACGTTTTTGTGTACAACTTCACGAAGTCTCTGAGGCCAACTCAATGGCCACGCTTTCCATTCCAGTTTTCAATCACTTAATAGATAGTATCAAAAGAATAATAAAATATACCACCAGATGCAGCGTGAAAAGCTCTACAATTTACATAAGACAATTTATTTTATAGTTGCACTTTTTGTTCCCATAGTGAGCAAAATTTTGAATATTCAATTTTCAACCTTGCACCAACGGTATTTTTTTGCTACAAGATGAATTGATTTTTCTTGTTTCATCGTTTTTTCACCTTATATCTTTTATTTAAAAAAAACAAAATACATCAAGAGATGCAGCGTGAAAAGCCTTAAAATCTCTATAAGATCGATTATTTTAATTGCTTACTTTTGTTTCCAAAAAAAGTAATATTCTATTCGACTATCCCGAAAAGAATCATTTTTTTTATACGAAGAGAAATTTTTGTTCCTTATCTGAAATATAAAATAGACTGTTATTTAAAAATTGTAGAGCTTTTTACACCACATTTAATGGTATATTTTCTTTTTCAATAAGACCTATAAAGTGAGTGAAAACTGGAATGGGAAAACATGCAAAGTGTGGCCATATAATCTGCTACCCAGATTATTGAAGCTGTACACAAAAACAACTCTTGTGGAAATTTTATTATTATGATTTCAAGTGAAAGGTGTTCAAATGTCATAAAAGCAGAGCATCGTTTTCTCTATCATTAAGTAAGAAAAATAATATCTATTGAAGCTTTCTATTAACGAAATAAGATGATGACGCCATTACTTTTGGTGTGTCCTAAGTATTTTCATATTATGCTTTTTTCTTTTCCCAGCCAGATATTCTTATCTTTATTTATTATATGTTGTGAGAAATAGTATGAGATTTTTTTGATTAAATTTTTTCCGCCTTTGTCTTTGAATCCAAACAGTTTGGAACCTTCAAATAGTGTAAAGAAATGAAATAGCTGGTTAAAATTTCGATCGTTTTTGGTTATTTTCGAATGCAGCTCGTTGTCAGCTCATGCCATGGATAAATATAAATGAAAGCATTGAATCAAGTTTTAGTTTCACATCGCCTTTTTCATAGTAGTGTTCGAAAAAAATTTTGAAGTGTGTCAGCTTTTCTTTGTCTTATAGTGCTTCTTACGCCATATGCGTCTGTCAGGTATCCTCTCCTATTTTCTCTGGAGGTGGGAAACATTCTGCCTTCCCTTCGTCGGTAATTACAGTGTTTTAATTATGCTCATGTGCGTCGTCAGAAGCCGTTTATAAGTGTTTGCTAGAGATGCTGGTTTAGCATCAGCGTTGCATTATAATAGTTGTAAGAATAATACGTTTTTTGTTATTATTCTCAAACGTACAAATGGGTTCTTGAAATGGTATTTAGAAGGGTTTGCAGGCACTCCCAACGGCATCAAGGATTTCCAAAAAGCAAGAAAATCGCTTCGGACAGGGCTACTAACGATTGCAAGCATTAATAGTGCTGGTTTAGCATTCGTATTGCATTAAATTAATGTTAACAGTAACACTTTTTTGTTGGAATCCTAAGACAAAAGTATTGCAATTTGTATTGACTGATATTATGCTGAAACGGAGCCGATATCTCTGACCAATTCCAATATGTTTTGTGTTACAATGTTAATGCAAAAGCATTTTAGCTGCTACTAAGTTAACACAATATTGCATTACTTTAATAGAAACGACAATGCTTTTGCATTGAAATTGTGACACAAAACGTATTGAACTTAGAGATATCGGCTCCGCTTCAGCATGATATCAGTCAATACAAATTGCAATACTTTTGTCTTAGAATCCCAACAAAAAACCACTACTGTTAGTATTACTTTAATGCAATACGAATGCTAAACCAACACACCTAGTGCTTGCAATTGTTAGTAGTCTTCTCCGAAGCGTCTTTCCTGCTTTTTGGAAACTCTTGATGCCATTGTGAGTGCCTGCGAGCCCTTCTAAACACCCTTTCATAAACTCTTTACGGATTTATTATCCTCTCGTTTTTTTACGGTGTAGTTGATGAGGTTGATCAACTTTCTGAACTATCCTTTGATCAACCTTTTTATAGTTGATGAAACTAATCAATCTTTTGAAGTACTCATTGATCTACCTTTCTATAGTTGATGGAACTGATCAACCTTTTGAGCTACCGATTGATATACTGCTTTCGAGTTGATGNAAGAATTCAGTCCAAAAAATAATAAGCTCACGGGCTTTTTTTCTACTTTATTTCGCGATTCTTAATCTTGACTAAGTATCTATTGTGAGAAACAGTATGAGATCCTTGAGGCATACTAAAACTAGCGTCGTTATCAACTTATTTCTTTGATAGAAGACTTGAATAGATTTTATTTTTTATGTAGCCAGAGACAAAAGAGTGCTCTGCTTTTCTGTGTTATTCGTCACTTTTCAATTAATATCATGATAGTAACATTTCGATAAGAACTGTTTTCGTGTACAACTTCGCTAATATGAGAGTCTGGGAAAAGGGCCATACTTTGCATTCCAATATGAAATTACTTATTAGGTTTCGTCGAAAAACTAAAATATGCCACTAAATGAAGCGTGAAAAGCTCTGAAGTTTGTACAGGATGGCTTATTTTATATAGCTGCACTTTTTTTTCACAATAAGCAAAATGTTGAGCAATCAGTTTTCGATCGTTCTAAAACGATATGCTTTTTGCTACGAAATTAGTTGATTGTTTCTTATTTCATCGTTTTATCACCTTATATCTTTTATTTGGAAAACAATACATTAAAAGATGCGACGTGAAAAGCGTTAAAGTCTTTGCAAGCTCCCTTATTTTAATTGCTTACTTTTGTTTCTAAAAAAAGGAAAATTCTATCCGACTATCCCGAAAAGAATCATTTTTTTCTTAAACGAAGAGAAATTTTTTCTTCCTTATCTAAAGTATAACATAAGCTGTTATTTAAAAATTGTAGAACTTTCACACTATATTTGATGGTACATTTTCTTTTTTTACTAAAAAATGTAAAGTTAGTGAACACTAAAATGGAAAAAAATACAAAGTGTGGTCACATAATCTGCCACACATATCATTGAAGCTGTACGCAAAAACAGCCCTTATTCAAATTTTATGATTATGACTTCAAGTGAAAGTTGTTCAAATGTCACAGAAAAATAGAGCATCGTTTTCTCTACGATTAAGTAAGAAAAATAATATCTATTGAAGTTTTCTATAAACGAAATAAGATGATGACGGCACTATTTTGGTGTGCTCTAAGTATTTTCACATTATGCTTTTTCTTTTCCCAGTTAGATATTCTTATCTCTATTTAGTATGTATTGTGAGAAATAGTATGAAATTTTTTTGGTTAAATCTTTTCCGCCTTTGTCTTTGGACCCAAACAGTTTGGAAGCGAGAAGTAGTGTGAAGAAATGAAATAGCTGGTTAAAATTTTGATCATTTTCGGTTATTTTCGCATGTAGTCGTTCTCAGGTCATTTCCTGGATTAATATCAATGAGAGCATTGAATCAGGTTCTTGTTTTACATCGCCTTTTTCATAATAGTGTTTGGAAAAAATTTTCAAGGGCGTCAGCTTTTCTTTGTCTTGTAACGCTTCTTACGCCATATGTGTCTGTCAGGTATCCTCTCCTATTTTTCTGAAGATACGAAAAATTCTGTCCAACCTTCGTCAGTAATTATAGTGTCTTGATTATGTTCATGTGTACCGTCAGTAGTCGTTTATAAGCGTTTGCTAGGGATGCTGGCTTATAATCAGCATTACATTATAATAGTTCGAAGAATAATACTTTATTTCTTATTATTTTCAAAGGCACAAAACGATTTATGAAAGGGTAGTTAGAAGTGTTTGAAGGTACTCTTAACGGCATCAAGAGCCTCATAAAAGCAGGAGAAGGTGCTTCACAGATGACTACTAATGGTTGGAAGCGCTATGGATGCCGGTTTAGCATTCACATTGCATTAAAGTAATGCTAAGACTAATCCTTTTTTGTTGGACCCTGAGAAACAAGCATTGCAGTTTTTGTTGGCTGATATCATAATGCAACGGAGCCGGTATCCCTAAGTTTAATTCGTTTTATGTTACAATTTCGATGCAAAAGCGTTCTAGTTCCTATAAGTTAACATTATACTCTATCAATTTAATAGGAACTACAACGCTTTTGCACTAAAGTTATAACATAAAACGCATTGAACTTAGGGATACTGGTTCCATTTCATCATGATATCAGCCAACACAAACTGCAATACTTGTTTCTTAGGGTCCAGCAAAAAAGGATTAGTGTTAGCATTACTTTAATGCAATGTGAATGCTAAACCAGCATCCATAGCGCTTCCAACTATTAGTAGTCATCTCTGAAGCACCTTTTCCTGCTGTTGTAAGACTCTTCATGCCGTTGAGAGTACCTACAAACCCTTATAGCTACCCTTTCATAAGCTCTTTACAGGTTTATTATATCTTTATTTGTTTATGGTGTAGTTGAACTTTGTGAACTACCCTTTGATCAACCTCTTTATAGTTGGTAAAACTAATCAACCTTCTGAAGCACCCTTTGATCTATCTTTGTACCGTTGATGGAACTGATCAACCCTTTGAACTATCCTTTGATCAACCTCTTTATCGTTGATGGAACTAATCAACTCTCGGAACTACCCGTTACTCTACCTTTCTGCAGTTGATGAAACTGATCAAGCGTTTGATCTACTGATTGACATACCACTTTGGAGTTGATGAAGCTACTAAACGCTTTCTATCAGCTTTACAAAAGGAAATACAAGGGTATTTCGGTTTGATTTACCCGTTTATAAACTGATATCTTTATTGAAATAAATTGGTTTTTAAACTTGATCTACCCTTTGAAAGGGTTTAACAGAATGCAACGGATAACATACCCTTTAACCATTTTTCAAACCTATAAACGCTTTCATAAACGTTTTATAGCCGGTATTTCAGGTTGATAAACCGTTTTTTTGCACTGTTTTTTGAGGTAGATCAAAGGGTTTAGCACAATCTGATAAACGATAGAAAAGGGTATATTATCCGTTGCATTCTGATAAACCTTTTAAAGGTTTATCATTCTACGCTTTTTTTTATCAGTGTTGTTCACTATATTTATTCATTTTATCGCAAAGTTTAGATTTTGCGAAAACACCGAGACAGATCCTTTTTCTCCATCTTCAATTTGTATGAACCCATTCAGTCAACAGATTGATGCCAACAGAATTACGTCAAACACAAATTGGCGATTTGACACAAATGGCTTGAATGGAACATCGAATGAAGTGTGACATTAAAGCAATATTGGAAAATAACATGAACAGCAACACAATTAAACAGGTTAGTTTATTTGTTTTTCTTTTTTCAGATTTCAACTGTTGCAGAAGTCACTTCATCTCTTCCCAAGTATGTAGTCTAAAAAATAATCAGCTTACGGCTTTTTTCTGCTTCATTTCGTGATTTCTAATCTTCATTAAGTACCTATTGTGAGAAACAGTATGAGATAGCTAGAGCATACCAAAAGTAGCGGCGCCATGATCTTATTTCTTTGATAGAAAGGTTGAATAGATTTTCTTTTTTTATGTAGTGATAGAGAAAATAGTGCTCTATTTTTCTGTGCCATTTGAACGTTTTTCAACTGATATCATAATAACGAAATTTCGATAAAAACGTTTTTGTGTACAACTTCACCAAGTCTGTGAGGCCAGCTCAATGGCCACGCTTTGCATTCCAGTTTTCAATCACTTAATAGATAGTATCAAAAAAAAATAAAATATACCACTAGATGCAGCGTGAAAAACTCTACAATTTACATAAGACAACTTATTTTATAGTTGCACTTTTTGTTCCCATAGTGAGCAAAATTTTGAGTATTCAATTTTCAACCTTGCAAAAACAGTATTTTTTTTACTACAAGATGAATTGATTTTTCTTGTTTCATCTTTTTTTCACCTTATATCTTTTATTTAAAAAAAAACAAAATACATCAAGAGATGCAGCGTGAAAAGCCTTAAAATCTCTATAAGATCGATTATTTTAATTGCTTACTTTTGTTTCTAAAAAAAGTAATATTCTATTCGACTATCCCGAAAAGAATCATTTTTTTATACGAAGAGAAATTTTGTTCCTTATCTGAAATATAAAATAGACTGTTATTTAAAAATTGTAGAGCTTTTTACACTACATTTAATGGTATATTTTCTTTTTCAATAAGACCTATAAAGTGAGTGAAAACTGGAATGGAAAAACATGCAAAGTGTGGCCACATAATCTGCCACTCAGATTATTGAAGCTGTACACAAAAACAGCTCTTGTCGAAATTTTATTATTATGATTTCAAGTGAAAGGTGTTCAACTGTCACAGAAAAATAGAGCATCGTTTTCTCTATCATTAAGTAAGAAAAATAATATCTATTGAAGCTTTCTATTAACGAAATAAGATGATGACGCCACTACTTTTGATGTGTCATAAGTATTTTCATATTATGCTTTTTTCTTTTCCCAGTTAGATATTCTTATCTTTATTTAGTATGTATTGTGAGAAATAGTATGAGATTTTTTTTGGTTAAATCTTTTTCCGCCTTTCTCTTTGGATCCAAACAGTTTGGAACCTCCAAATAGTGTAAGGAAATGAAATAGCTGGTTAAAATTTCGATCATTTTTGGTTATTTTCGAATGTAGCCGTTGTTGTTAGGTCATGCCATGGATAAATATAAATGAAAGCATTGAATCAGGTTCTAGTTTCACATCGCCTTTTTCATAGTAGTGTTCGGAAGAAATTTTGAAGCGCGTCAGCTTTTCTTTGTCTTGTAGCGCTTCTTACGCCATATGCATCCGTCAGGTATCCTCTCCTATTTTCTCTGAAGATGCGAAACATTCTGTCAGACCTTGGTCAGTAATTATAGTGTTTTGATTATGTTCATGTGTACCTTCAGTAGCTGTTTATAAGCGTTTGTTAGGGATGCTGGTTTAGCATCAGCATTGCAGTATAATAGTTCGAAGAAGAATACTTTTTTCTTATTATTCTCAAAGACACAAAATGATTCTTGGAATGGCATTTAGAAGGGTTTGCAGGTACTCTGAGCGGCATCAAGAGTCTCCCAAAAGCAGGAAAAGGCACTTCAGAGAGGACTAATAATGGTTGCAAGTGCTAGGGGTGCCGTTTTAGCATTCGCACTGCATTAAATTACTGCTAACACTAATACTTTTTTTATGGATCCTAAGACAAAAGTATTGCAACTTGTATTGACCGATATCGTGCTGAAGCGGAACCGGTATCCTTAAGTTCAATGCGTTTTGTGTTATAACTTTAATGCAAAAGCGTTGTAGCTCCTATTAAATTGATGCAATATAGTGCTAACTTAGTAGGAGCTAAAATGCTTTTGCATCAACATTGTAACACAAGACGTATTAAACTTATTCAGAGATACCGGCTCCACTTCAGCATGATATCAGTCAATACAAATTGCAATACTTTTGTCTTAGAATACATAAAAAAGTATTAGTGTTAGCATTACTTTAATGCAGTGCAAATGCTAACCCGGCACTCCTAGCGCTTGCAACCATTATTAGTCCTCTCCGAAGTGCCTTTTCCTGCTTTTGGGAGACTCTTGATGCCGTTCAGAGTACCTGCAAACCCTTCTAACTACCCTTTTATAAACTCTTTACGGGTTTATTATCTTCTTATTTGTTTATGGTGTAGTTGATGAGATTGATAAACTTTGTGAACTACCCTTCGATCAACCTATTTATAGTTGATGAAACCAATCAACCTTCTGAACTACCCATTGATCTACCTTTCTATAGTTGATGGGACTGATCAACCTTGTGAAATGTCCCTTGATCAACCTCTTTATAGTTGATGGAACTAATCAACCTTCTGAACTACCCTTTGATCTACCTTTCTATAGTTGATGGAACTGATCAACCTTTTGAACTACCGATTGACATACCGCTTTCGAGTTGATGAAGCTACTAAACGCTTTCTATCAGCTTTACGAAGGGTAATGCAAGGGTATTTCGGTTTGATTTACCCGTTTATAAACCGATATCTGTATTGAAATAAATTGGTTTTTAAATTTGATCTACCCTTTAAAAGGGTTCAACAGAGTGCAACGGATAACATACCCTTTAACCATTTTTGAATCCTATAAACGTTTTGATAAACCTTTTATAACCGGTATTTCAGGTTGATAAACCGTTTTTTTTGCACTATTTTTGGAGGTAGATCAAAGGGTTTAGCACATTCTGATAAACGGTAGAAAAGGGTATATTATCCGTTGCATCCTGATAAACCTAAAAAGGTTTATCATTCTACTCTTTTTTTTTCAGTGCACCCACACCCACATCCTTGACTACTCGTTCATTTGAAGTGTGCATCTCTAGTTTTATTGGGTTTAGTAGTTTTTGCTTATGAATTCATTCGGCGAAATTCATTATCAGTAAAAAAAAATCTCTTTTAGCAAAGTTGCAATCGGCGAAAAACGTCAGTGAATATGGCAAAAAATTGTTTTGACGCCTATCTGTAACGTTGGTTGACTTTTAGATAAACATAGGTAACAAAATGATGTCTGTTCTGTTATCTTCTCCATGTTGTGAATGCATATTATCGCGCACAATTCATTATCAAGAAACTAGGGAAATCTTGAAAAATTTTACTTGCGTTATTTTTTCTTATTCTTTGTATCACTTTAAGAATTGGTCACACAAAGTTGTACGAGACAAGTGAGTTTTAGAAATTCAATATTACACTGAATTAGTAATGACGATACATTCTGAAAGCGAGACTAACCATGGCACGTACAGAACGTCTTTCTGAATAACTCACGCTG
>CAJNSZ010001360.1:0-28970 GCA_905329745.1 Rotaria sp. Silwood2 | reverse complement strand
AATGATCTTCGTAGCAGTTTTATATTCTTTTTTTTCTTATCTATTTCCTACTGCTCTATCTTCTCGATTTCTTTGACACAATTTACTCTCCTATGGACAATTTTCATATGATTTTATAGTAGTATGACATTAATCGAATGTAAGAATGTATTTCCATAAAACATTTCTCTAAACAGAAATATATTATAAGAGAACTTTTTAACATAACTAAAGCACCAGCTTGGTTTAAATCAGCACAAACGAATATCTTAACTATTGATTTAATCAAAAACGAAACTTTCTCTTATCTGGACATTTGGATTTTAACTCTTTGTTTCGAGAGCATTGGACCGTGGAAAAAGTATAAGTTAGCGTTTATTTTCCGAGAATATTGATTATTTAAGATCCTAATCATTACAAATTCTACTTCAACTAGAATTATTCGTTCATTTAGATGAAATAAAACTAGTTTATCTGTTCATTTAGTTAATGAATTTAGCTATTTACAGATATATGTCGATTAAATCATCAAATTTTATAGAATCATCAAATGAAAATTTCCATTTATGATTGAATAAAATTCTTATTTGCTTATTGTTTTAACAGAAAAGAACATTTTATATATTATAGAAATGTTTGAACGAACGTAACTACAAATGATTATTTGAAATCTATTTATTTCTATCAGTTGCATTTCCAGTTGAAAGTGATCAAGACAATTTAACACAAACTATTACGAAAAGAATAATAACAATCGAAATGTAATATAGATAGACAAAAAATCCATGAAAATATCATTAAACTATATTTTTTAGTCGTTTTATTTCCATCAATTCAAACATAATTATTAAATTCTTCTTTTTGTTGTTATTTTGTCAGGAAAGAATAATCACAGAAAACAAACTTACTTAATGAACTATTGTCAAAATCATACATACTATTCATAAGAAAGTTTCATGTCAATAAAACAGCTAATATCGTTCTAGAACATTGTTTATCTTTGTTTTTATACTTCTACTTATATATTTATCTGTTAAAATAATTAATAAATGACGATAAAATTTAAATAACTTATTAAGAATTATCTTCCACTAGAAAGATAGATATGAAATAAATGAATTGAAACAAAAAAGGAACCATCTTATTCCCGTTGAGAAATTTTTGTTCTTAAAGTTTACTCAGTGAACATATAGCGATGAATCATCCAATCAATGCCGAATATGCACTAATC
Organism: Rotaria sp. Silwood2; assembly: GCA_905329745.1. Classification (NCBI taxonomy): domain Eukaryota; kingdom Metazoa; phylum Rotifera; class Eurotatoria; order Philodinida; family Philodinidae; genus Rotaria; species Rotaria sp. Silwood2. The sequence continues at coordinate 27,760 of CAJNSZ010001360.1, read as the reverse complement.
GAGTTTTCGTAGAGCCACAAGATAAAATTAGCAGAGAAAAATTTTAAAAAGAATTCTGTGTCAAATAGTTTATTTTTTTTTGTTTCGATGGAATTATTTCCATGCAATTGACGACGTTACATTATAGTGCTCTGCGGTTCCTAATATTACCCAGGAGCCGAATCGGAACTGACGGTTCCGGTTCCCATTTCGGTTCTACCCGTTTGTTCCACGGCTCCCGTTCCGAGTAATAGAAACAGAAATATCCGGTTCCCGGTTCCAAAAAATTAGAACCACAGGGTTCTATTCCTTATAGACCTATCTCTTTATCATCTTGCCCCCTTATTGCCTTACCCACTTTACACGCTTACTCTTTTACAGCCTTAGCCCTTATAGTGTTCACCCTCATAGGTTATATCCTTATAGCCCTTTCTCCTTATCCCCTATAACATTATACTCTTAAGCCTTACCCAATTATAGTCCTACCGGTCTGTAGTCTTATCTCTTTATAGCTTTATCCTGTTACAGCCTTATCCTTCTACAGCTTTATCCTTCCCCTTCCAGTCCACGCCTCTATAGCCTTACCCCTTATAGCGTTATCCGCCTATACTCTTATTAAACCTTTAAACTTTGATCTGGTACAGACAGACACTGAATATTATATGTATGGAAGATTCTCTTACTACCTGCAGGACCTATAGGTACTCCTATATAATAGCTCTTAAGGACCTATTGGTACCCCTATAATATAGCCCTTGAGGACCTCTGAGTACTCCATAGGACAGCGCTTAGAGACCTATGAGTATCCCCAATATAGTGGCCCTTGGGAACTTCCCCTTATAGTCTTATTTGATCTTAAATCTTTGACATTTGACTGGACACAGAGAAACACACAGACACTGAACATTATGCATATATATATATAGATAGATAGATTGGAGAAAAAGATAAGCTCTTGTCTCCTCTTTCGATTGGTGAAAATCGCAGGTCTCTAGCTGTTAGCGTTCTTGAGTTATTCAAAAAAACAATGAAGTACAAGCTATTTTGAAATGAATAATAGAAATTATTGAATGATATTCCAAATCTAATAATGGCATAAACGCTTTTTTTTTGCAAGACTATAAAATGGTAAATATTCGTAAAATAGATCTAAATAAATTTTTTCAATTAATACTTTAGCTTATTTTCTTATTCGAATTACGTTGTTGAAGCATTTCATATTTGTCGTTCTTACTTAGAACTTAGTTAAAATAGGAAAAAATTTTGGACAGAACACGTTTCATACAACACGCGATATTAATAAATGTAATTCTTTACTGCTGCCCTTTATTATTTGTTTCTTTCAAAAATCATTGGAATTCGAACTTGTTACCAAAATATCATCGATTGTTAATATTCAAAGGATCCAAAAACTTCGTGATACAAGTACTTTAAATAAAGTTTATGGTGAATTGACAGATGAAAATGTGTGTGATACTAGTTTTCAAACATAAATATTTATCTTAAAAAATTTATTTCAGTTAAAAATTCCACTCTTGCCTTTAACTATTTGCTTTGGGATAAATGAAAGATTTTGCTTTGTTGTTTTTTCCAATGTAGAAAATTCGTGAATTAGTCTTATTGATTATTTACTTGTGTTGAAACCTGTCATAGAGACGTAATTATCAATGAAAAAGTATGAGCAAAAATGGCTCGGTTAATATAGATCTTGTACATGATTCAATTGATTCTTATAGCAAGTTAATCGTTTGTTTTTTTTTATAAATAATGCGATACGTATCTTGATCGATCTGATTATGATTAGGACATTTAAAACATAAATCAACATTTCTTCTTAACTATTTATTTATTTAAAAAATATCATCTTTATTTTCGTAGATGGAACATCAAAAAAAAATAACAATCATACAAAGAAAAGATTGAACAGTTTTTCATAGACCACCAACAATTACTTATTTTAAATCTTAAGAATCACCACCAGCATCATCACTAGTAACATTTTGATTGTTAAAATCGTCCTTGGGGTGTAGATATGGATGTGGGTGTGTGGGTGTGGGTGCGGGTGTTGGCGTGGCAGTGTTGGACAACTTCGGGTGTATGCCGCTCTAACTCCAGGTAATTCCACTCCTATTTTCAAATATTCCACTCCAACTTCAACTCCAACTCCATCTATTACTTCTACAACTCCAGGTAACTCCACTTCTATTTTGAAAAATTCTCCTCCAACTCCAGCTCTATCTATGCACCGCTCCAACTCCATGTAACTCCAGTCTTATTTTCAAAAATTCCATTCCAACTGCAACTTCAACTCTTGGTTTATTTTTTAACTCCGCTCCAACTCCAACTCGGCCTTGTTAAAATGCATCTTCAACTCCGATTTAACTCCAATTCAACTTCGATCCTACTAAGTCAAACTCATCTGAATAAAAGTTTATAAAGATAAGTTTTTCAATATAAATCTATGAGTAATATCAATGAGTTGCAGGTTTATTATCGTTTTTTTAGAATTTTTACTATACACTTGAAATATCAGCCCAACAAGTCAAGATTACATTTAATAAATGTTAATTTATATAGCATGTCTTTTGATAATCGATTTCGATGAGGTCTCATCAATAATCCACTTTTTGAAAAGACCCGTTCCACAGGCACAGCCATAGCTGGAACACAAAACTTTCAATGCTAAACGGTGTAAATGTGGAAAATGATTTTTTGTAATGAAAATAAGATCAGATTGATAACGTTCATCTTTCAAATATAGCATAATTTTTTCATTGATTTCATCCATAATATTAATACGCATTTTTTTGGAAGCACTTGTGATGCTTCACAATAAGTAAACAGATTCTTTCTTTTTGGTGTAAAGCTATTGTCAAAAGAGTCTTTTCCACCAAATTGACTGTTGTCAATAGTTGCTGATGTTGTTTCTGCCTCTGCACTAACAGCATCTTGAACATTAGCAGCAGAATCATGAATTTGAAAAGCTGCTTCTACGACCATGCGTTTGATCTTGTCACATAAACGATTTCTAAAACAACAAATATATTAATCTTTTGTATTTCAATATATCGTCAGATGTTATGTATTCTTTAAAAATTTTGTAAACTAATAAAGGACGAAAGATAAAAAAAAGATAGGATAGCTTATAAAATATATACCAATAATTGCGAGACTTACTTTGTATCTTGAGGTAAAGCCAATCGTAAGATCCAACGAAGCCGAGATTGTCCATAAAAAAAAGGAAATCAAAAATATAGCATCTGAGAAAAGATGAAATATACTCTGACGTTATAAATGATCATCGACTGGTTTTTCAAGATTAAGTAGAAGACCACCAAATCTTTCTTTTACTGATTTAAAAAGTGTATTACATATTGAACTTGTATATTTGTATAATTTTAATTCATTTTCTAAATCATAATATATTTCAACTATACTTAGTGTCACAAGTGATATAAACACATTTTTCAGCTTGTGTTCGAGTAGTAGCCTCGATGAATAATGTAAAAATTGAGATATATTCATGTAATACAGCTAAATCTTTCATCGAAAGTACTGATTCACCTGTTTTTTTGTTCTGTTAGAAGGTCATTTAGAAATATTTTAGGTATGTCAACAATTTTTGAAACTGTAATAAACTGTGAATTCCATCTAGTTATAACAGCTAATGGAATACTTAGTTTAAACTCCTGTAGCTTTTCGGCTACTGCAATACTTCTGTGGCTTAATTTCGCAATCTCGGCCACTTTTGCTATTGCAGATCGAATGCATGCACTTTCATTTAAGCCATCTTTGACTGCAAGCTGCAATTTGTGAATCAAACATGGCAGTCTTAATAATTCCTCACATTTGTCAAATTCATTTTGACCTTCATCATCCTCAGCACTTCCTTCTGTATCATCTTCAGTTATGAAATATGACTCGAAACCTGGTATAACTAATTCACCGAAAGCAGATATATTATTTGACACATTATCTGTTATAAGTCGAATAATTTAATTTGCAATTGAAAATGCTGTTGAAACACGATCATATTCCATAAACAAATTTTCATCAGTATGATTACCTACAATATTTCATTAAATTATATAGGAAACGAACGGATCATTATTTATAGTCGAATTCACAAGCGAATGATTCCTTTTATTGAAATACAAGAGATTATTCCAAGGGGGAAAAACTCATTCCGAGCCATTCGAATGGCTAGGAATGGATCGGAATGGCTAGGAATGGATGGGAATGGATAGGAATGGATGGGAATGCCCGAATGAGATTTTTCCCCCTTGGATTATTCTGTCTATTTTATTTTTGAATTTTTGTTAGATATACTTGAATGCACTGGAATGACTCTGATTATTTATTTTCTTTCTTCTCGTCTTCATATTCTGTTTTGCTTTTCAATTCTTATATGTCGTCTATGCAGAAATAGATGCATAATAGATCGTTTTTTTTTTACATAACAAATCATCCCTTTCATTTCTCTTACGCAATCGTTTTTTGCGTATAAGCACAAGTCATCAAAAAAACAAATAATATTCATTCTCGTTTCGTTTTCTTAAATCAATGTACACGATATTCAAATTAAGGATATGCTCTCAGATGACCTTTCATTTGTCCTCGCTTTTTCTTCTGTTTCTCTCTTATCTTCCTGCTCTCTATCCCTAGATACATCCTTCTTTATCTTGTGTATAAAATGACTTACTGAATGCATCCGAAGGTATATAACTTGTTTGCTTAAAATATAACAAGAATTCTAATTAGAAAATAGTTTTTAATTTGGATACATCTTATGAATATACAAAAGAATGAGGTATATTTCATAATATTATACGAAATATTATATATATTCTTCAAATTTGAGCTCATGGCATGTCTATCTTGCTCATTTTTAAATGGACAAAAAGGAGAATGAAACATTTATCTTAAGCCTTCGTGTGATTTCATGAGAAATCACTTTAGTTTTAATATAAATCGAATAAGAAATCTTACCAGAAAGAGGATTAAAACCGAGCAAATGTGTTTTTAATTGTTCCATTTGATCAATATAATGCATTTTAACAGCATAAAACGTTTGCAAACGACGATCTGTCCAGCCATCAAATGTTAATGAGAGAAAATCAGCTAATGAACATGCATTTTTCAATTTGTTGATAATCTGCTCATGTAATTTTGATAAATAATCAGATGTGATCGACCGTCGAGATGGAATACGAAATTTTGGATCAACTGTATTCATAGCTTGAATAAATGCAGGTTTTTCAGTAATTGATAATGGTAAATCTAGTGCAATGATAAAGTCATTAAAAACCATTCGGGTTAATTCCACTTGACGAGGATGAACTGATCCATATTTTGATATATGAGAAGACGAAGGTAAACGAGAATACTTCCTATTCCCAAAAGTTACACATTCCTGCATCGCCTTTTGACACGCAATCATTTACCATCAATTCCGGAAAAGCAAAAACGATCCTATGCAGCAATTCCGGGTGATTCCTGCATATTGCGAAATTACAAACATGTCATGGATGCCTAAATGATCATTTCTCCCCCTTCAAGAAATGCAAAGCGGAATTCCGGAATTTGTGCACANAAACTTTTTGTTCTTAAAGTTTACTCAGTGAACACATAGTGATGAATCATCCAATCAATGTCGAATATGCACTAATCGATTTTTCGTAGAGCCACAAGATAAAATTAGCAGAGAAAAATTTTAAAAAGAATTCTGTGTCAAATAGTTTATTTTTTTTTGTTTCGATGGAATTATTTCCATGCAATTGACGACGTTACATTATAGTGCTCTGCGGTTCCTAACATTACTCAGGAACCGAATCGGAACTGACGGTTCCGGTTCCGGGTGATAGAAACGGAAATATCCGGTTCTCGGTTCCAAAAAAATTGGAATCGCAGGATTCTACTCCTTAGAGCCCTACCTCTTTATCATCTTGTCTCCTTATAGCCTTACCCACTTTACACGCTTACTCTTTTACAGTCTTAGCCCATATAGTGTTCACCCTCATAGGTTATATCCTTATAGTTCTTTCTCCTTATCCCCTATACCATTATACTCTTAAGCCTTACCGAGTTATAGCCCTACCGCTCTGTAGTCTTATCTCTTTATAGCTTCATCCTCCTCCCTTCCAGTCCACGTCTTTGTACCCTTACCTCTTATAGCGTTATCCGCCTATACTCTTTTTAAATCTTTAACCTTTGACCTGGTACAAACAGACACTGAATATTATATGTATAGAAGATTCTCTTACTATCTGCAGAACCTATAGGTACTCCTTATACAATAGCTCTTAAGGAATTATTGGTACCCCTATAATATAGCCTCTGAGGACCTCTGACTAATCATAGGGCAGCGCTTATAGACCTATGAGTACCTCCATAGGATATCTCTCGAGGTCCTATGAGCATCCCCAATATAGTAGCCCTTGGGAACTTCCCATTATAGTCTTATTTGATCTTTAACCTTTGACTGGACACAGAGAAACACACAGACACTGAACATTATATACATAGATAGATAGATAGATTGGTGAAAATCGCAGATCTCTAGCTGTTAGCGTTCTTGAGTTATTCAAAAAACAATGGCGTACAAGCTATTTTGAAATGAATAATAGAAATTATTGAATGATATTCCATATCTAATAATGGTATAAACGCTTTTTTTTTGCAAGACTAAAAAATGGTAAATATTCGTAAAATAGATCTAAATAAACTTTTTCAATTAATACTTTAACTTATTTTCTTATTCGAATTACGCTGTTCAGGCATTTCATATTCGTCGTTCTTACTTAGAGCTTGGTTAAAATAGGAAAAATTTTTGAACCGAACACGTTTTATACAACACGCAATATTAATAAATGTAATTCTTTACTGCTGCCCTTTATTATTTCTTTCTTTCAACAATCATTGGAATTCGAACTTGTTACCAAAATATCATCAATTGTTAGTACTCAATGGATCCAAAAACTTCTTGATACAAGTACTTTAAATAAGGTGTATGGTGAATTGACAGATGAAAATGTGTGTGATACTAGTTTTCAAACATAAATATTTATCTTAAAAAATTTATTTCAGTTAAAAATTTCACTCTTGCCTTCAACTATTTGCTTTCAGATAAATGAAAGATTTTGCTTTGTTTTTTACCATGTAGAAAATTGGTGAATTAGTCTTATTGATTATTTACTTGTGTTGAAATCTGTCATAGAGACGTAATTATCAATGAAAAAGTATCAGCGAAAATGGCTCGGTTCATATGGGTCTTGTACATGATTTAATTGATTCTTATAGTAAGTTAATCGTTTGTTTTTTTTTATAAATAATGCGATACGTATCTTGATCGATCTGATTATGATTAGGACGTTTAAAACGTAAATCAACATTTCTTCTTAACTATTTATTTATTTAAAAAAAAATCATCTTTATTTTCGTACATGGAACATCGAAAAAAACTAACAATCATACAAAGAAAAGATTGAACCGTTTTTCATAGACCACCAACAATTACTTATTTTAAATCTTAAGAATCACCACCAGTACCATCACTAGTAACATTTTGATTGTTAAAATCGTCCTTGGGGTGTAGATATGGATGTGGGTGTGTGGGTGTTTGTGTGGGTGTGGGTGTGGGCGTGGCAGTGTTGGACAACTTCGGGTGTATGCCGCTCCAACTCCAGGTAATTCCACTCCTATTTTCAAATATTCCACTCCAACTCCAACTCCAACTCCATCTGTTACTTCTACAACTCCAGGTAACTCCACTTCTATTTTGAAAAGTTCTCCTCCAACTCCAACTCTATCTATGCACCGCTCCAACTCCATGTAACTCCACTCTTATTTTCAAAAATTCCATTCCAACTGCAACTTCAACTCTTGGTTTATTTTTTAACTTCGCTCCAACTCCAACTCGGCCTTGTTAAAATGCATCTTCAACTCCGATTTAACTCCAATTCAACTTCGATCCTACTAAGTCAAACTCATCTGAGTAAAAGTTTATAAAGACAAGTTTTTCAATATAAATCTATGAGTAATATCAATGAGTTGCAGGTTTATTATCGTTCTTTTAGAATTTTTACTATACACTCGAAATATCAGTCCAACAAGTCAAGATTACATTTAATAAATGTTAATTTATATAGCATGTCTTTTGATAATCGATTTCGATGAGGTCTCATCAATAATCCACTTTTTGAAAAGACCGGTTCAGCAGGTGCAGCCGTAGCTGGAACACAAAACTTTCAATGCTAAACGGTGCAAATGTGGAAAATGATTTTTTGTAATGAAAATAAGATCAGATTGATAACGTTCATCTTTCAAATATAGCATAATTTCTTCATTGATTTCATCCATAATATTAATACGCATTTTTTTGGAAGCACATGTGATGCTTCACAATAAGTAAACAGACTCTTTCTTTTTAGTGTAAAGCTATTGTCAAAAGAGTCTTTTCCACCAAATTGACTGTTGTCAATAGCTGTTGATGTTGTTTCTGTCTCTGTACTAACAGCATCTTGAACATTGGCAGCAGAATCATGAATTTGAAAAGCTGCTTCTACGACCATGCATTTGATCTTGTCACATAAACGATTTCTAAAACAACAAATATATTAATCTTTTGTATTTCAATATATCGTCAGATGTTATGTTTCTTTAAAAATGTTGTAAACTAATAAAGGACGAAAGATAAAAAAAAGATATGATAGCTTATAAAATATATACCAATAATTGCGAGACTTACTTTGTATCTTGAGGTAAAGCCAATTGTAAAATCCAACGAAGCCGAGATTGTCAATCCAAAAAAGAAGAAATCAAAAATATAGCATCTGAGAAAAGATGAAATGTACTCTGATGTTTTAAATAATCATCGACTGGTTTTTCAAGATTAAGTAGAAGACCACCAAATCTTTCTTTTACTGATTTAAAAAGCGCATTACATATTGAACTTGTATATTTGTATAATTTTAATTCATTTTCTAAATCATAATATATTTCAACTATACTTGGTGTCACAAGTGATATAAACACACATTTTTCAGATTGTGTTCGAGTAGTAGCCTCGATGAATAATGTAAAAATTGAGATATATTCATGTAATACAGCTAAATCTTTCATCAAAAGTACTAATTCACCTGTTTTTTTGTTCTGTTAGAAGGTCATTTAGAAATACCTTAGGTATGTCAACAATTTTTGAAACTGTAATAAACTGTGAATTCCATCTAGTTATAACACCTAATGGAATACTTAGTTTAAACTCCTGTAGCTTTTCGGCTACTGGAATATTTCTGTGGCTTAATTTCGCAGTCTCGGCCACTGTTGCTATTGCAGATCGAATGCATGCACTTTCATTTAAGCCATCTTTGACTGCAAGCTGCAATGTGTGAATGAAACATGGCAGTCTTAATAATTCCTCACATTTGTCAAATTCATTTTGACCTTCATCATCCTCATCACTTCCTTCTGTATCATCTTCAGTTATGAAATATGACTCGAAACCTGGTATAACTAATTCACCGAAAGCAGATATATTATTTGACGCATTATCTGTTATAAGTCGAACAACTTTATTTGCAATTGAAAATGCTGTTGAAACACGATCATATTTCATAAACAAATTTTCATCAGTATGATTACCTACAATATTTTATTAAATTATATAGGAAACGAACGGATCATTCTTTATAGTCGAATTCACAAGCAATTGATTCCTTTCATTGAAATACAAGAGATTATTCTGTCTATTTTATTTTTGAATTTTTGTTAGATGTACTTGAATGCACTGGAATGACTCTGATTATTTATTTTCTTTCTTCTTGTCTTCATATTCTGTTTTGCTTTTCAATTCTTATATGTCGTCTATGCAGAAGTAGATGCATAATAGATCATTTTTTTCTTTTACATAACAAATCGTCACTTTCTTTTCTCTTACGCAATCGTTTTTTGCGTATAAACACAAGTTATGAAGAAAAAAAATAATATTCATACTCGTTTTGTTTTCTTAAATCAATGTACACGATATTCAAATTAAAGATATGCTTTCAGATGACCTTTCATTTGTCCTCGCTTTTTCTTGTGTTTCTCTCTTATCTTCCTGCTCTCTATCTCTAGATACATCCTTCTTTATCTTGTGTATAAAATGACTTATGGAATGTATCCGCATGTATATAACTTGTTTGCTTAAAATATAACAAGAATTCTAATTAGAAAATAGTTTTTAATTTGGATACATCTTATGAATATACAAAAGAATGAGGTATATTTCATAATNATTCCACTCTTACCTTCAACTATTTCCTTTGAGATAAATGAAAGATTTTGCTTTGTTTTTTCCCATGTAGAAAATTAGTGAATTAGTCTTATTGATTATTTACTTGTGTTGAAACCTGTCATAGAGACGTAATTATCAATGAAAAAGTATGAGCAAAAATGGCTCGGTTAATATGGATCTTGTACATGATTCAATTGATTCGTACAGTAAGTTAATCGTTTGTTTTTTTTTTATAAAAAATGTGATACGTATCCTGATCGATCTGATTATGATTAGGACGTTTAAAACGTAAATTAACATTTCTTCTTATCTATTTATTTATCTTTTCTTTTAAAAAAAATCATCTTTATTTTCGTAGATACAACATCAAACAAAAAAAACAATCATACAGAGAAAAGATTGAATAGTTTTTCATAGACCACCAACAATTAGTTATTTTATATAATAAGAATCACCACCAGCACCACCACTAGTAACATTTCGATTGTTAAAATCGTCTTTTAAATATCCAATATGGTTGCGTAAATCACGCCTACCACTTGTTAAATTAGCCATATCCTCATGTAATTTCTTCATGTTCTGGTTCAAACTGCCAACATTGGTAGTTAATTGTTTAATAGTATTTGTTAAATGATACAATTGACGACCGATTCGTATATTTCGATCATAAACAGATGTTGATGAATCAATTTGAATATTTGAACCATTGCTAGATGTTGTTCGATTAATTCGACCACCTGGTTCATCACTATATGGTGATGGTGATGAATATGAACGATTATCAATTTCAGTACCACTACCAACATTAGATGTCATAGAAGAAACTTCTTCAGCATCTGGATTCTTTTCATACTTGGGTGGAATAACCACGTCCATAATATCACCAGCACCGTGCTTCTCGCCAATTGTATCTGACATAATACGAGACTTTGAAAATAATCACAAAGAATGAAATTAGTTTCCATTTTAAGCAGTATTTATCCTCTATTAAACATAATTTAATGATTGGTTTCTCACAACGCGCTACTACTTGGGAGCTATAATCAACGCCATTTCGTCTGCATTATTAATTCTGTTTTTTTTATTGGTGACTACGAGAGAAATACATGACTCATATCTTTTTTTCTTTCTTCCACATAATCTTATTGATTATTTACTTGTGTTGAAACCTGTCATAGAGACGTAATTATCAATGAAAAAGTATGAGCAAAAATGGCTCGGTTAATATGGATCTTGTACATGATTCAATTGATTCGTACAGTAAGTTAATCGTTTTTTTTTATAAATAATGCGATACGTATCCCGATCGATCTGATTATGATTAGGACGTTTAAAACGTAAATCAACATTTCTTCTTATCTATTTATTTATCTTTTCTTTTAAAAAAAATCATCTTTATTTTCGTAGATGGAACATAAAAAAAATAACAATCATACAAAGAAAAGAATGCATAGTTTTTCATAGACCACCAACAATTACTTATTTTAAATCTTAAGAATCACCACCAGCACCACCACTAGTAACATTTCGATTGTTAAAATCGTCCTTTAAACATCGTATATCATTACGTAAATCACCCATACCACTTGCTATTTTCACCATATCACCATGTAATTGATTAATGTTCTGGTTCAAACTGCCAACACTGGTAATTAATTGTTTAATAGTATTTGTTAGATCATGTAATTGACGACCGACTGGTGTATTCGGATCATAAGCAGACATTGATGAATCAATTTGAAAATTTGAATTATCACTAGATGTTGTTCGATTAATTCGACCACCTGGTTCATCACTATATGGTGATGGTGATGAATATGAACGATTGTCAATTTCAGAACCACTACCAACATTAACTGTCATAGAAGTTTCTTCAGCATCTGGATTGTTTTCATCTTCTGGTAGAATAGCCACATCCATAATATCACCAGCACCGTGCTTCTCGCCAATTGTATCTGACATAATACGAGACTTTGAAAATAATCACAAAGAATGAAATGAAAAGAAAGATATTAGTTTCCATTTTAAGCAATATTTATCCTCTATTAAACATAATTTAATGATTGGTTTCTCACAACGCACTACTACTTGGAAGCTATAATCAACGCCATTTCGTCTGCATTATCAATTCTGTTTTTTTTTAGTGGTGGTTACGAGAGAAATACATGATTCATATCTTTTTTTCTTTCTTTCACATAATATTCATGTATCTTCTATATTATTTTATTTATTATAATTGTGATTGATTTTTTTTTAGTAATCTGAATGATGAAACTTTGCTCCTATTTAAGTCAAACTCATCGTTTTCAATCTACATCATCTGCAATTTCTCGTAGTCATTTAACAAATGATGAAATTCGTGCTTATCTTCTTCGAATATTTGCTAATGAATGTTAAAGTCAAATAGAACATATTCGTCTTGTAGAAAAAAATTGAAATCGGTGTTCAAGATCCAATTGAATCAAGAAAATTATTAATGAATAAAAATTTATCAACACCGTATCATTGTGCTCAACATTTATCATCAGTTTTAGTTGATCAATTTTGTTTAGCTTTAATTAATGATGAACATTTATGAGATATCAATCGTCCATTAGAACATGATTGTAAATTAAATTTCTTCATTCTATGGAAGAAAATTATCAAGAACAAAAACGTGCTTATTGGAGAACATGTTCATTTATTATTGTATTATATACTTGAAACAGCTTTTAAATCAAATTATAATGTTGAACTTTGTTCATTTCCACCACCACCACAATTTCAATATGGATCATTTTCTTATGACATCAAACTTAATCTTGGTAATATTTCATTTAGATTTAATTTTCAAAAGAAAATCTTGATTTAATTTTCAAAAGAAAATCTTGATTTTATTTGATACATTTAAGGAGATTGGCAACCAAGTCGTGATGATTTTCGTTATGTATCAATTCAAGCTTATAAATTATGTGATCATGATCTTCGTTTTAGATATTTAGATATAACACAAAGTGTAGCTGAAGAAATGTTTGCATATGATTGATTTAAACTTGCACGAATTCATCATATGCTTCATTTGATGTCACCATTAGATACTCAAACACGTTTATCTGTTTATCGAATAGGCGATTGTCATGTTGATATAAAACGTGGACCATTAATATCATTAAGAAAACAAATCGGAAGATTTGAATTTAGTGCTATTCATCAGATTGATATTCCATCATGTGGAGAAACAATGCAACGTGTTCAAGCACTTTCAATTCCTTCTCAACTTCACTTACATTATTGGACATTTGATTATTTATTAGAAAGAGCAAAAAAGATAAATGGAATATCCGTACCATCGTTAGCAAAGAGTAAAACATCAGATAATAAAACAGAATAATTAGAATAGTTTGCTTTGTTTTTTTCAATAACATATTGTCAAGCTATTTTTCACTTGTTATATGTTTAGTAAAACATTATTTGATTTCTTTGTTTTGAACAATTAATAAGACTAATACTTATCCTTATTATTTAGAAAACTATTTACCTGTTGTAATATCGATACCAACTGATAATTTGATGTTGCATAGTCTTATTGAAATTTAACAATTGTTTCTTGTTGATTATGTCCAGTATTTTGAGTAATAGCCTTTGGAATAATTAATAATGATTCAGCAAATGTTTGAACACCTAAACGTGCACGATCTTTTACTTGTTCCTTATATTGAGTAAGTACTTGATGAGTAACTATTTCAAAAGCATCATCACTAGGAATAATACAACCTAAACAAAAAGCTATTAGTGCAAACCTTGTGGGATTAAGATGTAGAACACCACGTCCCACTCTCTTTAGATCGTGTTTCACATAAACAACTGATAAATCTAGAAATAAAACTAATCATCTTCAGTTGCATTTGTTATTGAACAAAATCCATCACAAAGAATATCTTTCAATTGATTTAATAAGTATTTTGTTGAACCTTTGAGTAAAATTGTTACTGATTTGGGATTTTTATAACCTTCAACAAAAGTAAATTTTTCTTCACTCTAACAAACATTTCAAGTATAAAAATAAACTCAATAAATAGTAGTTTCCAGAACATGTTCATAAACATCTTCAGCAAAGCCAAGATATTCTTTTGTTAAATTTTCAAGCAAACCAATTAAAAAATAATTCGAAATTACTACGTAAAAATTCTAATTTTCCTTACTTCATAGCTTCATCATCATATGTTAAAGTCAAACGTTCCATATTTCGATGTTTAGCACGTCTTAATGCCAAGATTCCATCTTTCGCTAATACATTAAATGATAATGGGTCAATACATTTTTGATTAATGATAACAAATGATTTATTTTTCTCATCATCCGAGCAATCTTTTTCGTTTAAATTCAACTATTTTTTGAATAAGATCATCAATAAATTTACGTTCAGATGCAACAAGACGATCACATTCTTCAGCATTTTTATAAAAGAAACTACCATTAACTTCTTTGAAAGAACAAAAATATTATTATTTGATTTTATTTATCAAATCAATCACATACATTTTTTCATATTTTAATGAGACATTACAAGTTAACCTTTAAAAGCCGATGGAATTTTCTTGACATTAAGGAAAAACTGACTACTAGAATCGAGCACCTGAACCATCGATATTATCATGTTATAGTTTTAAAAAAGTATTTGTTTTTTCATATAGAGATACAGAATGTTCGTGGGAAGAGATATTCAGTCTTAACTGGTCAAATTTGTTCCTATTTTCAATTTATGTAAAAAGAGTTTTTTCTTTGAAATAATTTTATTTATTTATTTGTTTGTTACTACTTAAAAAAAACGAATTGAAACAGATCCGGGAGATAGAGCAGTAGGAAATAAATAAGAGAAAAAAGAGATACCTGCTGCAAATAACATTTTTTTTTATTTCAAACAGAAATAATGAGTGGAGATTGAAGCTTTCGTGTCCTTTCTGGACTCATCATCAGGAGCAATACGAAAGATTAATTTTATGTTGTTTGATCTTGAAGAAATACTTGTTCCAGTTAATGTGGAGAGTGTCGACCTTGATCGTAGGGTGGAGCGTCTCTCACAACATTAACTGGAACATGTCTTTCTTTACTGAATATACAGGAAGACATGAGAACAGAAACAAACAACAGGAAACAAAAACAAAATAGACAAAAAGAGGAAAGAAAGACATTGTTTGTAATAAACGTGAAAAACATTTAACACCTTCATTTGAACCATATTTCATTGATGACAAAACAGATTTAACAATTATGTCTGCTATTTTTTTTATTAATTAATATTATCACCAGAGAATAATATATGCATTAAATTATTTTTCTCTTCATTATTTTCATATTAACGTAAATAATCATCACAAAGACTTGTTAATTCATTGTAATCACCACTAAGAATATTTTCTTTATCAAGACGAATATTTGTGGATAAACTTTTAAATCTGTTTCTTGTTTTTCAATATTCGTTATTTATTATATTAAGGGTGTGGGAGTGGGTGTTTGTGTGGGTGTGAGTGTGAGTGTGCATGTGGGTGTCGGTGGGTTTGGATGTGAGTGTGCATGTAAGAGTTTTTCTTCTGCCATCCACACCCATACCTTCAGCCACACCCACATCACACACCCACTCACACCCACACACAAGTCTATATAGGTATATGTATTTCGTGAGTGATTCTTCGGAATCATTCGAACAAGTAGGACAGAGTCAAAGCCAATCGATGATTGTCTTCTTCGAAAACATGAAATCCAGATCTTGGCATTCCGAGACCAAGCCAGATAAGACTCATAAGAGTAGAAACGCGCCGTGGTAGCTTTCTACACACCCTACACCCTACTCACGAAGTTCTAATATTATATGAGAGACGAGTTGTTATTCTTATTTTACTCATGTCAGAGAAATGAAAACAAAAAGAAGGCTGTATTTGTTGGATGGTAGGTGAGATACAAACAATCAATTTTATCTTACTCAGTGAGTCTACATTGAGATAATGGAAAAAAGGTCTCCAAGCATCACATGTCGTTTTCAATTAGAAGCTATAACACAAGGAACTATATTTCAAACATGCATTCATATCGGAAAAAAACGGTTATATTTTTTGAAAAATGTAGGTTTTATAGGCATAATGCAAGTAAAATAATGTAAGTTATCGTAGATTAGGATTTTAACTTTTCCTTGCATGCTTCACCCACCAACTGACTCGAAATATGCTTTCAATAGCTCCAATTAGTGCTCGATAAGCTCTACCGATCCCGATAATGAAATTTTATAATTTGATCCCCATATATATTGGAGAAAATCTCAAACGACTGAGAATACACCCTATTTTGCGAAGTCGAACATTGTGAAATCAATTCCACCAAATTCCATGAACTCGATCATCAATGATCATGACAGTCTAAATAAGCATTTATCGAACTCCCTCAATTTTCGAAACTCTGGGATTTAGGTCACTATGGCACTACTAAAAATGACATGGAATTCAGTTTGATTCTGTTGTGACCCAATTTTCCCAATCAGTTGGAATTCCATGCAATTCTGAGTAATTCCGTAAATTTTGTGAAACTCGGTCTATGTCAATGTGGGCTATCATGGTTAGTCGTGATTGAGTTCATGGAATTGGATGGTGTTGATCCTGAAGAGACTGATTCCGAAATGTTGAACGCCGCGGAATATGATGACTGCAAACAATAGCGACTTTGACCTACAAGTTTATCATTCCACAATACTTAATTCAATGTAATAAAAAATGATTTACGAAAAAGAAAATTTTTTAATGTAAAGATGAAGTCATACAGTCTGAGTTTTTTGCTTTGTCATCCATATAGAACCATGTAGAGGACACCTAGCCCAAGCTCGTTCGACTCGAAGCTCTAGCTGAAAAGACCAATCTGAACTTATTTCAAGCTGACCGGGCCTGATTTGGCAGCGCATTTGCGATCTTGTTACCGAGTTCATTTTCGACTCGGTTTAGTCCAGCTATGGTAGAGGGCTTTGTTTTGCACAGAAGGATAGTTAAACACACCTCTTTTTATTTTAGAAATGATTAATATGATTCTCGTTTTTATTATAATTTCTTTGACAAATGTATGCATGGGTGGAAATCCTGAAGTAGATCTTGCAGTAGCTGAAATTAAAGCCTCTGGAGATATTCATGAATTAATTGGCAACTTGGATTTTCAAATTTCAAGTTATCTTGAAGACAATAAAAAGATTAAAAGAATGCACAAAGATATTGTTGTGTGGAACAAAGTTCCAGATTTAGATGTATTGAAAGACAGAACACCAAAATTAAAATTCATTAATATTGATCAAGCATTAAAAGGTTTAAAAGATATTGTACAATTACAGACAGATAAAATTGAAGACTCTGGTGATAAGCATGATGATGTTACATACGAAAGGTTTGCCTATGGTAAAATTGGAAATAGATATCTGACAATTATAATGAGCATCGAATTTGCAGAAAAGCCAAAAGGCATTATGTCATTTTTCTCAAAATTAATTGCTACTGGCATTAATGTTGCCCAAAGTTTCAGTGAAAAGTTAAGAGTCAAGTTCTATGAATGGCATTGGGATGGACCTGATGAACTTTAATGTTTTTTTTGTTAATTGTTATAGTTCTTGTTTCTATTCTATTCTATTCAATTTAGATATTTGTGATAACAAAATTTGTCAAGTTAGGAATTCTTATCATTTCTTCCTTGCAAAGTGCTTCTACACAATAAATCGAGATTATCACTAATTTTAAGAAACCAAGAAGGGAAACAATGAAGTAGAAGGGTATGAGTGTGGGTATGGTTAATTTTAAAGAGAGAATCAATACCCACACTCACACCCTCGAGTGAAAAATCAAATAATAGAAAAAGAGAATTGAGCATACCTGTCTTTTTCCAGACAACTTTTCAAATTTTGTTATTTGATTGTTCTTGGCCACTTCGCAGAAAAGAACAGAGTATATTTCCAGCATTACGCAAAGTACGATATTTGTAAAAGACTAAGCGAGAGGAGTGAAGCGTCAATGTTTATAACCAGTCTATATCATATGAACAAGACAACGAAAGCGTAAGGTATATTAAATACAATTATTTATGTATTAAATACAAACACTCAACAAAACTTCAATAATGAACGACTGATCACAACGGAAAGAGTTAAGCATACTTAATAAGACATTGTTTCTATACATATCGAGTTTTTGCGATACACTAATGCATATAGTAACATAGTGTACAGAATCGACTGGAGAAGGAAAAAATGACACAGAAGAAACAAACAGTTCGTCAAGGAAAAGAAAAAAAGGTCATGATATTTGCTTGAATTCACATGACATCGTACATATAATGCACAAAAATACGAAAGAACATGCATGAACACCGGACGAATTCGGACTGAAAGTAAATATTCATCGAGAAAGTCGAAACAAAACAATAAAATTGATATCAATCTGATTTATATATGTTTTTGCTTGTGAATGATAATGCATGAGACTTGTCATTTAAAGATTGTTATAATAACATAAACAAATGAAAAACAAGAACATGTTTCTACCAAGCATCTGTGTATCGTATATCACATTCTTCTAAAGCTGGCAATTTTTCCTAAAATAATTCAATAGTGTTTTTTGAATACAATGTTTCTGTTTTCAAATCTATACTTTTAAAGCTTTAATTGCTAAAAGAGATAAATGTGTTGAATTTAAATTAAGCTTTCGTAACATTTTCAAGTCTAAATATCCAAATAAACAGTATGGAAAACATAAAAAAACAAAAATCATAACCTTACATGCTAAATAAGTAAGACCTTTATCCGTCACTGGTGTTTCGCATAAATTAAGTACTTCTAATTGATTTAAATGTTCGGAAATTAAGTCTAAACCAACATCACCAAACTAAAATAAAATAGTATTCAATAATAATAGTGATGAATGAAAATTTTCATTATTTAACTCACTCGTGTTGACCATAAATTTAAATTTTTTAATGCTGGTAATTTAATTAAATGTTCGGCACAAGCATTTGTGACATTTGTAAATGCTAAATTTAAAGATTCAAGATTACCAAATGGACCGCTTGATAATAATATTGCTAAATCATCATCAGTCGAACGTGATGGTAATGTTAGTTCTCTTGGTCCTCCTTTTTGTTGTAATCTTTCTAATGCTCTCTGTCTTTCACATGCTTTTGCATACATTTTTAAGCCACTTGGCGTCGATTCCAGTGTTGATATTAATTGTAATTTATTATCATGATTTTCAACTGCATCCAAATCCAACATTGCACATAAAGTCTGAATAAATTTTTTTCTCTTTTCGGCATATTCAAAAATTTAATACTTACATCTAATGAACTTTGATTTTCACGTAATGCAAGTAGCATTAAAGATGATAATAATTTGTTGATACTTAATAAGAAACGTTTTCTTCGACAACAACATGAAATTAATTTACTGAGCTATAAAATGTACAGAAGAAAAAAGAAAAGTTCTTTTGTATTAAAAAATTTTCTTTACCATTAGTGAAAACGTTTCACCGTCATCATTACAAAGAATATCATTCAAACAAAACATTTCAAACCATCCGTCTTTACCTTTACGAATACCTAATACTGTTCGATGAACTTCACATCGTGTATCTTCAACGAAATTTTTAACAATATTTTTGCATGTTCTATTTTAAATACACACGAATAATATAGAAAATGATTCATTTCGAGAAAAAAAAATTACTACTCAATAAAACGATCATGTTTTAGTGCTTCATGCGGGAAAGGAACCGGTTGTAGAACTAAGCCAAGATGACGTCGCCAGTCGTAAAATGTGGATCTATATTGAAAGAAAAATTCACTTTCATTATGCTTATGAACGTTAAAACAATTCTATACGCAGTACTTTTCGAAATAAACTTCATTGATGACAAATGATAAAGATGTTTCGTACTTTGCTACTATATCAAGCTCTGACTACTAATTATAAAACTTAATTAAAATTGAAAAATAATTTTACATGATGATTACTATAATTATGTAGCCTTTTTTAAATTGGTTATAAGGATTAAGAAAAAGTACGATGCCTATACGGTCTGTTTCAGTGTCATATTTGACCATAAATGACCGTATATGACACAGTTACAATCAAAGATACGGAAAACTATAATCATCGTTCTGAGATAGACTATTTAATATTCGATATGCTATACTGACAGTAGTGGCAAAAACACAACAATCAATCCCTGTTCATTTCATACATCTGAATAGGTGGCTACGCCATTCTATTGTAGTATACCCATAGTTATTATCTTGTACTTACATTGTTTGTAAAATTTTCGTGTAACATATCAATTGACTTTCAGTTTTTTCTTCATATGCTCGACAATTTTCTTTATCTTCCAAGAGAAATCTTTTGAATAAACATGAAAATAATATATATACATATAAGCTATATGAAAAGAGAAAAAAATTTAAATATTTACTTTTTTCGATCTTCAAAAAAATGATGAATTCCAGCAAGACAAACAGAAATCAAATTTGACAGAACACGTAGAAATGGACAAATCATTGTTGGACCATGCATTCTATGATAAATAAAAATGGTTCTTCGTATAAATACACATATAAATAATTCATTACCGTTTAATAAACTCTTCTACAATACGTAAACCATCATTTTGAGAATTAAGCGCAAGTAAATATTCTTGAACAAGTGTTCTCATTTGTGGACTTCTACTAAAATCCTTTTAAAAAAACTAATCATAATTCTTTTTTGTTTTGAATCTTAATCATTAAATTTAACTGTATTATGTTTTAAAATTTTCTGAACAGTCGGTGTAAACATTTCAATTACAATTTGTGAGCGTGGACTATCACGACAATGCTAAACCAAAAAAAGAAAATAACAGTTTTCCTTTTCAAAAACTCATGATGAATATATATATATATTATTCATACTCGACTGAAGAAATCACACATTTCTGGTGACGGATAATTTTTTTCAAGTAATGGTGCTAATGCTTCGATCACATTCTCATGGACAAAATGTGATGAATCAAATTCTTGCTGTAAAAAAAATGATTATACAAAAATTTTAAATTAAAGTATAAATTAAAAGAACATTTTGTTTCTTTTCACTTGTTGTAGAATATCCGAAACAATTTCAAGTGGAAAATGATGAACTTCAACATCTTCAATTGGTGTTGTCATTGTAAAATCGATCATATTCTAAAATAATGAAAAAGCAAAACAACAAATCACATTCATATTTTTAATTAAAAATAAACTAAATTACTGTAATTTCTTTTAACAGTACTTCTGGATTGTCAGCTGAACGTAAAATATATTCAAATTTTAATTTATTTAGCTATTAAAATAAAATATACTGTATAAAAAAGAATTCAAAAGAATATTAATAATAACATACTTTCCATTGCATTGAATAGAATAATTGATTTCTTAAATCAAGTGTATTAACCTAAAACAAGAAAAGAAAAACACATTTGGTAGTGATTCAAAATTTTTTCTCGAAAAACAATAGTTGTTTTTGTTACTTGAAAAAAATAAATATGTTGATTTGTAACAATTCTTATACAAAATTGACGATGCCAATAAATTGTTTTGGATTTCGGCCACACAGATATATCTTCAATGACCGAATAAGCTATCGACTTATCCATATATTTTTCATTCTATAGAATAATAAATAATAAGCTTTCATTATCTATATACACATATGTATAATTATATAAAAACAAACCGTTGTTGCAGTTATTTCACTTTGATCAAGATTGATATGATGACTTTCCCAACGACGAAAACAATGTATTTTTTCTATACTATTTTTGGCACGATGTACACGACACACTTGAACATTACCATCAGTTAATAATTTATAACACTTTTGAACACGACGACCATTATTAGACATACAATGTGTTTCAGTTTTAGTTGAATTTGCAGTAATTGCAGTACTATTTGATGGTGATACCAGACTTATATTGTCGTTGTGTTCTGTTGAATAATAATGAGCACGGTTATCTCCAGTAGATGAAGAAAGAGAACTAATTGAATTATTTTGGAATGCAGACCTTAATTGATTTGCCATTTTATTATTAACGCTTATTAAGCAAATTTAATTTTATGAATGATTAACTTCTCGTAACAGATTAGTTAATAGTGATGCGTAATAAGATAGAAGAAGTATTTTGATTGTCTACTACTACTGCCTTTACGTTGACTTTATCTAAAAAAAAACTAAATATCAAGCAACCAGATAAACGAAAATCTGGAAGTTCGATATTGACTGATGTAAATAAATATGAAAAAGTCCAATGTAAGTTTGATAAAGAAAGTGGGTGTGGATATGGGTGTGACACAATTGCACAGTAACATGTACACCCACGAGAGACCAATGTTAGTTACATAGAAAACTACTAATGATTTCTTCGATTCTTTACATTTAACCCATTATCTCCTGTTGGGTCATTTTTGACTCATCCATAAAAACTATCTGTTTGGAATAGTAAAACATTGAAATAAGAAAGTTCTTGAACGTTGTGTAAAATCATGATTTTTCAAAAAAAGTGAAAAACTTCAGTTTCTTTTTGTTTTTTGTTGTTTTATTTGTATGGATTGATTACATGTGTGTTTGAACGATTAATATATATTACTTAGAGCATCATCTATATAACCAGAAGCTTTTAACAAATCTTTAATTCGAAACGTAGGAACGCTGTTCTTTCAAACAACTTGGGTCACAAATGACATAAAAAAACACATTTTCTGCATATATTTTGTTTTCAATATAAACTCATTATTAATAATATCTTCATGCTAAAAACATTTCTTATAACTAACAGTTAATCAATTCTTTGGTTGGTCTCACAATATTCTCGTATAGCAAATCATTGAATATATACATATTTTTCATCGTCAACATCATGTCAATATACTTTGATAATATTTCATAGAGTTACACTTAATCGAACACGAATTCTTTCTTAATAATTATATACAGGTAGTGATTTTCAAAATTGTCTTATTGTTGGTGTTTCTCTTTTCGATTTCTATTTATTTTTTCGCTGTAGTCCATCTAACTGTTCCACCTATTATTGCCTTTTATTTCTCTTCGCTTTCTCTAATATTTATATTTTTCATGTATTCCTCAATCTTCATGAAAAATGTCTATCACTATGAAACTTTAAGCTAAATCCATTGAGTTTCTATTACTTTTTGGAATTGTCTTTTGGTTTTTAATCCATTTAGACGTATTATAATCAAAAGCAGTCTGAAATAACAATGAAAACCTTTTTGGATACATATAGTGTCAAAATTCATGTCAGTTTTTGGAAACACTTCATATATATGTATAAACCTACAAAATAATTTGAAAAATATTCATGTATCCAGTGTTCTTTAAAAAATAATGTGAATATCCATATTTTATATGCTCAAAAAGATTTTAATTGTTATCTCAAAGTGTTATCGACTGTGATCCATCTAACTAGGCTATTAAGATTGAAAAAAAAAGACTTAAAAAATGTGGTAGAAACTCCACAGATTAACCCAATAACAAATATCATGTTGCGAGAACCAAAAACAACTGAACATCGAATTTAAATAGTATTAGCTATACATCACCTACCGTCGAAACCAGATGGTGATGACAATAATCTTAATCCATCAAAACAAAGAACTTGTCTTAAATATTTCAAGTATGGCTCATTTTGATGCTTTAGCACATCAGACGCCAAATACATAAATGCCTTCATGTAATATGTAATTGTCTTAAAGACTATCATCGCCAAAGAAAATTTATCACATATTATTTTGAAAAAAAAATCTTTTTCTCAAAAAGCCCATAACAACAAAGTAAGTCTAGTTTTATACAAATAGACAATCACATGATTGCAAAAAAAAACATGAAAAAATCATATTAGCAAAAAGTTCAATTTTTATGTCATTCAACGTGATTAGGTCATTGTTTGCCCCATTTTGTACTTTTACAGTGAAATAACCTCACTGAAATTTAATCAGATAAGTGTCATTTGGAGTACTCACATGATCTATTCTCATAGTTAATGCAACATCAGCTTTGTTGGTTTAGTGTCAAGTAGTAAAAGGTAACTTACTTTTCAGTTAAACATAGTACAAATGAATGCAGCAGTTTCATGCATTACGCTAACAAATATGCACATGCACACAGAGTATGATTTATTTATTGCATGTGATCATTTGTTTTCGTCACATGCTGCTGCTCTTTTTTTTTCTATCTCGTTTTGTTTATCTAATATATTCTATGTGAGTGAGTAAGAGAACGTCTATCTATCACTCAGCTTGTCGAGCGAAAAGAAAAAAGATATCTACGAACACAACACATTTATGCATGTTAATTACATGTTAAAAATAGATATATTTATATTTATTATCCATTGAAAAATAAAAGAAGAATGAATATTTTTGAAACAATTTTTGGTAGAAACAAGATAGAGATCTGCAATTTTCACTGTTTAAAAGACGAGATGAAAATGCATCGAATCATATATACCAGATTTCTCTGACAAGTTTTATCAGAGTCTATCATCAAGTTTGTTAATAATAAAACATTGAGTAATATAAAAGTTTTAGGATTTTAATTCTTAGAAGTTCATTAGAATCATTAACTAAAGATTTATAAATTATATAAGTACGATCTTGTAAAAAGTTTATCGAATATAAATTTAGAAACATTTTATGAAGTGTTATGAGTAGATTTTTCATAAAAAAAAATTGACTTTTTTTTATGATCTTTTTAAGAAACTTTGTGAAAGTTCCTGATGAAACTTGTCATAAAAATCTAGTATATACGATCTAATGTAGTTTCATCTTCTTTTTCAAACAGTGAAAACCGCAGATTTCTATCTTGTTCCTATCAAAAGTTATTCTAAAAATACTCATCTTTCTTTTATTTTGAAATGGATCAGATTCACCAACATTCATTAAACTTGATAATTGCTTGAGAAATATTCGCATATATTTCATTTTCTATGTCCTCTATCATTTTATAAGGAGAAATCTCTTGAATGGAATTTGATGTGTGTGAGTAAGCATAGAGTTTGGGTGTGGATGAACCTGAAAACTGCACGCAGTCAAAACTTGTAACGGAATAATGGCATTAAAATGATCGAAAATTACATCGTAATAATGGTGAAAAATTGTCCAAAAATAATCCCGAAAAATGTCTGCTGTAGTAACCATTAAAATGATTCAACGTTTAAAAAAATAATATATGCAAATCGAACCATGTTAATGCTATGCTTTTGTTACAATCTCTGCTTGAGTATAATATATCATTTCCCGAGGCATCTTTCAAATTAGCAGTTCAAGATAAACAATCTTCTAGTATGACTTTTTTCGATTTTTATTGTGTCAGTTCTTGCAAAGGTTTTTCTTTCCATGTTAGTTTTCCTAGTTAAGAAAATGTACGGATTGATTTCAAAATGATTAGTTCAACAACTAATCACTATGGAATCAATCCGTACATTTTCTCAACTGGGAAAACTAACATCGAAAGAAAAATCTTTGCAAGAACTGACACAATAAAAATCGGAAAAAATTATACTAGAAGATTGTTTATCTTGAACTGCTAATTTGAAAGGTGTCTCGGGAAATGATGAATAATGTTTTTATATTAAAAAGAATCTTTTGCGAAAAATTATAAGGCACCTACAAGAAAGAGCATTAAAGAAAATACATTCTTTTTTCTCAATATAAATTACGCAGATGTTTGGATAAAAAACCTATTCAATCATCCAAAGAACAATCTATTTCACTAATAAATTAAAGTCATTTCTATTGTTTCGTATGACTGGTCAACATTTGATAAAATTGAATGCATAATTTAAAATATTACATATTGACCATTTTCATACCATGTTTTAATTGTCTAATCCCTTCATAATGTTTTCAGAAGTGTTCTAACTGATAGTCTGTATCAAGTTTTTATAAATTAAGTTTCTCTTAATAAACTGTTATAAATTGTATATTTTCTCTGTTCTTTGAAGAGATAATAATAGTATGCAATACTCAAAACTCTATAAAAATGTTCAAAAAAGATATTTTTTATTATGCACTTAATTCTATCAAATTTTGTATGTACACTGAAGCACACAAATAATTTTCATTGACGAGTTAAATACACTGCTCGATAGAATTTTAAACTAAGTATTCTAGTGAAAACGAAAGCATTGTCACCTAGTCAATTATCCGAAAGAAAAATTGGAAATGTCGAACGACCTATTTTTATGGAGTTTGTTAAATAACTAACTTCTCAAACGCTACTATTTAAACGAGAACTAACATTATTTTATTTTCAATGGAATATATATATATCGATCATTAAATGAAACAAATCTATTGAGGAATTAATAAGCCGGACTAGGACGAAAGAAGTTACTTGATAATGTTAAATGTGACACCGCTAAAATTCTAGGAAACACTTTAAATCATAGGGAATAGCGCACTCTGATCTGAATAAACGATGCACACAATCTTTTCGATTTAGCTGAAACAATACTGTCACTGAAGTCTTATACTTATATCACATATAAAACTCATAACGGCATGAAATAAGCTTCTTCGTTTTGTAACGAACTGTTATAATCTGTGGCTGACGTTTCGATTTGTGATAGATATTATTCCTCGACATAATATTTAATTGTAAGACTATATTCTCAATGTTATTCCTCTTAAATTGAAAACCTTGGAGTTTTGTTCATCTATTTCATAGATATGACAGAAGAAATGTACCACATGAGAAAATCACAAAAATAATTTATTCGAAAGAAAAATTGTCAAACGTTTAAATGGCTCAAAATAAAATGATCGTTTTCAATTACTATTATTTTTTCCTTAGTGTGAAGCTTTTGAGTTGGAATATATGAAGAGTTGAATAACATGTTTAGACTAGATAGTATGCATTTTAAATGTATAGAATTCATCTTCTTTTCTTCCTGTTTGATCAGTGTTCTTTGTTTGAAGACAAAGACTACCACTACTATAAACAGACAAATTAATAGTTTGAGACGTGAATATCATGATAAAAATAAAAATTGCCTCTAGATAAAAAATTATTCTCTATGAAAGCATGAATGTTTTTCTTCATTCATAGAAAAGACCAAAAATCCCGATTATTCGTTTGTTAATTGCATATATCAAACTCGTAAATCATAATTTTCAAGAAATTATCAAAATGAAATTCGCGAGGAGCATAGTGAAAAAATACCAGAAGTTAAGTTAAAACGTTAATCTAACAACCAGCAATGCATTTCTTCATGAAAAATTACAAGTGAGCATAGATATGTATGTCCATTGACAATTTTACATGAGTACGCGTGGAATAGCAAGTATGCACGTGGACAACTGCTGCTGATGTATATTACTGATCTCTCCTTCCAAACAATGTAAATATTAACGGAAAAATTAGGATGATGAAATAAATAAAATATGCTTAATCAAATATTCGATACGTTGAAATACGCATCGAAGAAA
>CAJNSZ010001359.1:0-28971 GCA_905329745.1 Rotaria sp. Silwood2 | reverse complement strand
CCATCAAGTCAAACTGTTTTTCTTCAAACTCTTAAGCAGTGTCCACTATGAAGAGGTTCAATACCAGCAAAAACCGTTCCGCGGGACCGTGAAAAAGTGTCCACTATACGGAGGTGTCCACTATATCGAGGTGTCCACCATGTAGAGGTTCGATTCCAGCAAAAATCGCTCCGTCGGACCGCGAAGTGTCCACTATACAGAGGTGTCCACTATAGAGAGGTGTCCACTATGGGAGGTTTTACTGTATTTCTTTCTTTTTGTCCTGTTTCTCTTTCCTCATGCTTCGTTTTTCTCTTTCTCTCAGTTCCATATGTTCTGTTTTGTTGCTCCGCGCGCGTGAGTGCATGTGAGTGGTATGTGTATGAGATATATTTCGCTCTCTGCTCTTCTGGTATGATGCTTCATTTGTTGTTTTGTTCTGATATTGATGATGTAATGGTGAGAGAGTAATCACACAAGGTTACTAGACACTTTCTCTGATTTGCTTGTTGCTTATTTAGTCATAGTGACTATCTTGCTTCTTGGTATTCTTTCTACTTTTCTTTCTTGTCATATCACTACTCTGTCATGCTTCGTATTTACTCTTTGACTTTAGATCACTAGATTGTTACGATTTTGAGCAGTAGAAATGTTTCCTAGTAAAGAACAAGTATCGTGTTTTTATTGTGATTGGAATGGTCGTAAAGATAAAGCGAAGGACCATTGTACAAGAAATCATCCTGGTAAAACATTCAAGCTGAAGCTTGCAGAAAACAATATGGAAAAATTTTTTCAAAAAAAAACTCAAGGAAGAGAAACAGTTATAGATGCCATCAGTAATGACGAGCAGGAACAAGAACAACAATCTTCTATCATCATATCACCCTCACCTCCATCACTCATTCATTCGGATCCCTCACCTATGCCTTCTGGTGTTGTTTTGACGAGTCCGACGATCTATTCCGTTCACGATCAATTACTATCGATGTCGAAGCAGCTGACAAAATTATCAGAGACGATAGAACAAATGAATTCGGACAAAGCAAAAAGGCATGTATCGTCAATTCCACAATCGGATGATATTGAACAACTATTTGAAAATATCAAATGTACGAATGAGTTATATTCATTGAAGCATATGGAAATAAATAATCAACTGGATACTATTACGTGTATACCATGTTTAAAGTTTAAAAAACATGCACCAAAACATTTATTAAGTACTATTAAATCTTCGTTTGGCTCATTTGAATACGTTGAACAAGACGCGACTCGAGTTCAATCTGAACGTTTTCGAAATTTAAAAAAAGCTTTAAGACATCATTATTTAAACAAACTACACATCTGGTGTGTAGAAGAAGATGAGAAACGAAAGCAATTATTCGACGATTTTTTAAGAAAAAATGAGAAAGCTGGATGGAATGTTGGTCGAGCAGCGTTATTCTGCATTCAAGGTGGTCTTGGTGGTCTGAAATTTGTTGATACATTGAACTTATTGGATATCTCTGGAGCATCAGTTGGAACTTATAGGTAGATAAAACTATTTTACCAGAGATAAATCTGTCAGTGTCATGCTAGACCTTATTATTTGCATATATGTTTAGACACAGTCGATGGTTTTTCGAGAAACTAAGAACGTCGATGACAATAACGATGAAAAACAGAATTAGTGAATATTTACATTCGGTTGATCCTGTTACACAACGTCGTCGACCGTTCGGCATAACATTGGATAAAGTTACATTATTAAAAAGGTCGATGCAGGTGACAATTATGATCGTGATGATTGACGGACAGTTAACACCTCTTTATCTTCAGTCTCCATTATGTCAAACAGAGTTAACGGGGGAAGACTTAGCTAGTAATTGTGTTCGAGTACTAGAATCATTTGGCTTGAAAAAAAATGCATTGCAAGAACAATTCACTGGTTGTGCCGTCGATGGTGCTTATATTAATTTGCAAATTGAAAAACATCTATGTCAAAAACTAGGAATGCGAGAGAGATGGTTAACAGTGTCATGGGATAGTGCACATTTACTTGAATTAGCAATAAATGATGCAAAGAAACAAAGTAAATTTTCCTGGTTACAAAGGTTCATTAAAACATGTGGTACAATCATGAAAAAATATTCATATGGAAAATCATATGAGCACCTACTGGAAGCAGCTGAATTAGTCGAAGAACAAATACTACAACCAAAACAATTTCATATTACCCGTTTTGTTCAATCCGAACTCCGCGTATACGAAACAGTATTAAGAGATTGGTCAACTCTGTATTATTTGCAAGAACAAGATAGTGTAATTAACTCATTAGCAGGTGGAAATGTAAGTGCAAGAACAAGACGAAATATTGATGCAGAATACAAAGCAGGTGATAGCGATAATGTTAGTTACAAAGTAAGTTGTAATCAGAATTTTTACTCCGTGAGAATCACTTCATTCTCTGGTTTAGCATGAAGATATCAAATCTGTGGATTTTGTTTGTAAACTTATTGGTTTAAATGATATCTACAATATTCTTGTACGAGCATCTATGTCTGTGCAGCAAGTCAATAAATACCCGTGGGAACATGATGATTCAATTCGATATTTACAAAAATGTTTAAATGGATATAGTAAATTACTTGAACAATTAGACTTAAATAAAACACAAGAAATGGATAGTTTGGAAGGTAAATTCTTGTTTTAGATTCTAAAATATTGCCACCTTTCGAATACACACTTTTATCTTATTACGTTAGAATGTGAAGAACCGGAACCAGTTGGCTTACTCGGACCAACAATCGATGACGATTGTGATATACAAGAAGAAGACGACGAAGATACAGAAGTTCGAGCGATGCCATCAGCAAAATGTATTGAACAATATTATCAAGATCTATTGAAATGTGAATTCAAACAACGTCCAATCATCATACGACCTGGTGATTATGATTTAGAAGATCCAACTACACATGCAAGAAAAAAATTGATCGAATTATGTCAACAATTAGTTGAAACAATTACAACACGGTTTCGAGAGATACCATATATTTTTATATTGATGAAAAATTGTTTAGATGTTTCACGTTTATACGACCTAGTGGTATCAACAGGTAAACAAACAATGATTGATTATGGCAGAGTTGAATTACAAGGACTTATTGAATATACGCTGTTGAACTCAGGATATATACAGATAGATGGAAATGCTATACAGGATCAATACTCCGAATGGAAACGACGAGTTTTACATGAAATCAAAGAGAAGGATACCCTGGACATTTGGACAACAAATGGAGAGTTGATCACATCAAAAGTGATGAAAAGCTTTTATACAAGTACAGATTTATCCGACGGTATCAATGATTTTCTCTACTTTCATTCATTAATGGTACTCAAAATTAGAAGCGAAGCGATATGTGAATCAGCAGCGTCAATTTTAAAAGGACATATTCATGGCAACCGTTCATTACATCATGATTCGTTAGATAATGAAGTAATGCTTCACTGGAATGCTCCCCCATTGCATCTCGCTGATTCATTTATCAAACATTCACTGGATCATTACTTCAGCAGCAAGAAGGAGAAAAATTGGTTATTTTATAAAAAGAGTGAACAATATCAAACGTGGAAACTTTTATCACCTGGCTCTGTTGTACTAAACCATTTGAGAAAAAAACAAGTACCAAAATTACCAGAATCAATCGATAATTAATAGAACGGATTGTTTTTTTAAATCACGCTGTTTGTTTTAAGTAGTTCTTTTGCGATGCCTTTGCTTATAGATATATAATCCACAGAAGGCAATGTTTTTTGATTTTTCTAACTGGGGAAATTTTTCGAAAAAATTTTAACGGTGGCGGAAATTTTTGCTTTTTACGGCAGATTCTGCACCTCTGATTTTAGCCTATAGCTAGGTATGCAGCGACAAATCGACAGATGTTATTTTGAGCTGAAATTTTGTCCATAGATAGGTGTGCTCGTGGCTAGAATACCCTACAAATTTCAGCTCAAAAGAATGTTTTCTTCTCGAGGTACTAAATTCGCAAAATTTATTCATATACCATGAAGGATGTGCGAATCTTATGTTTTTTGCTAATTCAATACTTCGAAAAGAAAACATTCTTTTGAGCTGAAATTTTCAGTGCATTCTTGCCATGAGCATATCTATCTGGGGACAGAATTTCAGCTCAAAACCACATCGTTCGATTTGTTGGTACATGCCTAGCAATAGGTTAAAATTCTGCTGAAATGGTCATAACTTCAGAAGAAAGGCCCAAGGGAACGTATCCTTTTGAAGTTTTTCATACTTTACTTGGATCTACTTAATGCATAGAGTCCGAGCTCGAAAACGATTTATCACTTGGGAAGCTTCCCTCGTTAGTGTACATTTTTGATCTTATTACAGCATAAAACACTCCAAGACGTTCAAATAGACTGTAGTATATGATAAATATTTAACACTCTATAACTATATAAGAGCTAATCAATGTAACTAGATTCTCAATGTAAAAAGTACATTTTACTTATATGGTCGTATTAATGATATTCACCTATTTTACGTACTTTGTCGTACCTGCTACTTAACAGAGACTCACTATAAAGCAGCATCCAGGATACATTTGAATGCTAGCTATGGTATAGACTCAAATCTCGAAAATTGATTTCGTCGTCTGAATGTCCATTGTGTCACGCATTCACACTCACATCCGCGGCCACCCTCAAGATGGTTAGTTAGGTTTTTACTTTTTTAAAGTTTATCAATCTCGAATCATCGAAATTCTTTTGTTGCCGTCATGAAAATCAGAAAATAATTAAAAAGATTTAGAATTGGTAGGAATTAATTTGGAGCGAAACAAATGCCCAAACACAAACTTAAACTGTTCAAGTTTGGTGCATGCCTAATTCAGCAAGATTTTTTCCAAATATTTTGTCGTTTCCGCTGGACGCCCATCGAAAAATCAAATATGTAAGCTCCATAACTCGATGAAAAATTCGACAAGTCAAGTAAACTTCAGGCTAGGTGTAAATCGACAAGCTATACAACAGATAAAAATCTCAGGAGGAGAGGAGTGGACATATCTAGTCACCCTAAAGTAAAGATTTCTCTTTCTTTTCGTTTTTTTTTTGCATCATATTCATAAATCAATCCAAAAAAGGAAGTGATATAATGCAAAAATACTTGTGACCCACTTGTTCTTATTCAAATCACATAAGAAATTGAATGATTTATGTTTTACTGCTTAAATTTGAAGTACTATAAAATACGCATTGGCATAGATATATTCTACTCATTCATAATTTTCTCGAACTGAATTTGAAAAAAAACAAGCAGAATGTTACAATCTATTTTTTCTTTTCTTCCATTGATCGTCTCATCACTGCTGATGGTCCACAGCTTAACAATTGCTCAAGACACTCGGTCCTTCAATGGCACCAATCTTCTTCTGAATATTGCTGAAGAACACCAAGAACCATTATCTTTCGGTACGCCTTATCTACGAAGTTTGGCAGACGGTACAGTGAATACAAATATTTTCACATTATTTAATTATAACGGCGGTCAAGTCTATGTATACAGCTCATTTGCTAATGAAAATGAAAACAACGGCAATCCACAACGATGGATATTTTACTATGTTTCAATTATGGCACCGATGCAAACTTCAAAAACTAATGTTTCGGTATGGTCAATGAAAAATGAAGTTCGTGTCAAATTGATGTTAGGCGATAGGGAACTAGAACATATAGCATGTAAAGCAATTTCAAAAAAATTTGATATAAAAATAGCTGAATATTCAAAATATTGGGATATTGCACCTTTAATGATTGATTCTTTGACTGCGTACATGGTAACAGGTAGTAATTCACCTGTAGCAGGCGTACAACCGTATCATTCTGTTCATCCAAATTCATTGGTTATGATTTTTCGATTACCATGTTCGACGGAAGATAATGTACGGCAAGTTGCTCAGATGATCAACAGTGGTGAATATGAAATTGAAATCGCATTCTATTTTGATGGATTCAAACATACGCCAACATCACTATTATCGATCACTGCTGAACAATTAAATAGTGTATCTAGTAAAACAACAGTCGATGGTGGTAATACGGATGCAAAGTATATTCATCGTAATCAGGCTACCAAGTTCGTCGCGCAGTATATAACAAACGTAAAGAAAATAATTTATTCCGAAAATTCAGATATCGATACACAATCGTTAGCAAATGGGCTTGAAGATCAGTTTATGTCATTGCTACAACAAGGTGAGTAGCTGATTCGACCAAACGAGCTGATGTAGCTTCATTTGTTAGTTGTTAACCGTTGGGACGCACTGTTTGCATTCACAAAGCATTTTCACTTCTTCGCAACTCATATGTTGTCCTATTTTTCTCTAGGAATGGAAAATGCTCGACGAACTACAATCGATGCCAGTCTTCTCAATGAGACATGATCGTCTGCAGATTTTCAGCCGGATCGAATTACATCGGAACACAGTCAAGTGTTTACGAAAAATGTTTCCGATACCGAACAACATACGGCATCAGATAAATATCTTAGCATTGACAAAGAATATTTGAAGGAGATACTAAAAAGCAATTCAAAAGAAGGTGGTGCCATTGTGTCTTTTCTCGGTATATCAGTTGATGGTAACGGTGGTTCATCCTCTTCCTCAAAGGTCTCATTTTACGATAAACTTTCACAAACAACTCATGACAAATAGTCTAAAGATGGTGTCGTGAAATTGCTCAATGAACAGCAAGTTGATTTCAGTTGGAAAGGTGAAAAACTGGTACCAAAATCATTTCAAGTTTATAAAATGACCGATCTAACAGATAGTTTACAAGTGGCTCTGGTCGCTAAACAAATTACAATTGATAAGGATCAAAGTGCAATTATACGACACGTTAGTACGATGAACAGTCCAACGGCTACTGAAAATTCGCAATTTGTCAATGTTTTCCTCACACGTGAAATAAAGTTATATAGTGGTCGCACACATCCACTGTCTCCATGGCTTTTCTACAATGGATCAGCTGCTTCACGAATATTTTATCAACGTCTTTTTGCGATTATAGGCGTAACCTGTGGATCAGGCAATGGCAGTACAACCTTTAATATACCCGACTTTCAAGGTAGAGTACCAGTCGATTCACTAGGGTTGCGCACGATGAAGGCTTACGATTTGGGATTAACAGGAGGCAATGAAACCCATGCAATTACAGCGAATCAACTGCCTTCCCATTCACATAGTCCCGGCTCAGTGTCGATGTCATCAAGTGGCAGTCATTCTCATTCGATCAATGATCCAGGACATAATCATGGAGGTTACACGGGAGAGTCAGGTTTTCTGAATGGCAATGACAAGTGACATGCAGGCCCGAATAGTTGGAGAATAACGCAAGGTACTCATTTACATTCGATTCCAACTGGACGTGGGTGTGCCTGCATACGTGTGAACCACAGTCACATGTTTATTTTTTGTTCTTGCTATTTCATCTGATGTGACCCAGTAGTCTGTGATATCGTTTTCGGTGTATTCGTTCCATAAGTAAGTTGCAATTCCATTCATGTTGCATTTGATAATTGTATGTGGGATGTATTTGGTTTCGAAGATGTATTTTCAAGATTAATAGAGAAAATCCAATGAAATTGTAAACAGTTGCGCAATTATCAACTTGGTTTGACAGAACAATAAATTGTCATATAAAAGACACGAAGAAAGGCTCAATAGATGTTAAGAAACATTTCATATTTTTGCACACTATAATAAGTAGTAAAACGGACTAACATATTCGCTGGTAATGATTGATGTAAAAAAAATATAGAATATCTGTGTCTGATTCTCTTCTGTTACAAACTGCGACAGACAGATCATTGTTCACAGTAAATTTGTCAATATTGTCATAAGATTTACCCAAATTGATGTATATCGTTGACATTTAATGAAATGGCATTCTCCAACCATCCATTTTCCACACAGAAGACTAAACTATTGCATAAACTCGATACATATCATTCAATTAGCTTCAGTCACTTCTATGCTGTTCTTACGGTACCATTTCGATGAGCATTTTCTTACGCAATTAAGCATTGCCGTATTGATTGAAGTTCGATTATTTATAACAGATAGGTGTGTATGTGCGGGTGTGAATGTGAAAGAGCTTTTTTCTCACCCAAACCCACATCTTACAACGTGCAGTACTAAAAACACCAAATTTACTTTATTGTCCTTTGAACAAGTTACTCTTTTGTTTCGTAACGTAAAATAACGAGGAAATAAGACATCAGGTTTCTATCTATTTGCTTTCATATCATACTAAGGCTTCCAACAGATGAAATTTCTACTGAATAGTGCTATCACATTGATCAAATAAGAAAATCTTATAACCAACAGCAATCAATATCAAATAATTTTGGTTTCCCAAGCAAAACATATACGAACTAAGATGAACAACAATGAACTAAGACTGCGGTTGAGCTGATGCACTTACAATGGATATACCGAAATTGAATCAATTTAATGAATTAGTAACAACAGTTTTAGTTCACTACAATTAATGCCATTAAAATAGTAACAGATTTTCAGGCACCAATGACATGTCTTTTTAAAAATGATCTAATTTTTGATAATAATAACTTGCATCATTGTATCATATTTCAAGGGGATTAGGATTCAACAAATTTGAGTTATTCACGAAGTATGAACAATTTTTTCTGCAAAACTAAATAATAATTTCGCTGAGCAAAAACAAAACGTCTCCTTTCTTTAATATTTATATCTTTGATGATTGTTTCAGAAAGATTCACTGGTTCAATACATTATTTTAATATTGATAGTTATGTTATGGAGACAAAGATTTCATTTAGATTCTCGAACAGTATTTGAAAAAAAAGAAATTCAAAATTTTAGAATAAACCGAACCAGATTGACTACTGAAAATAGCAATCAACATGTTCACCACAATTTAAATAGAAAATTTTTTATCAGATGGTCAACAGAATGTTTTTCTTTACCAAGTCTTTTGAATTGTCGCATTTCTTGAATCAATTCGCACGCATAAACTTTTATTAAGAAGTGAACTTGACTTGCACATAAAATACTTTTAAGCTCATTTTTCTTCATGCCAAAAACAAACACGAGGAAAAAAATCTGACAAAATGGATCATGAAAATTAGTCTAGCGATCAAATAAAAATGTTTACGTCATTACTATAATCATCAATACCACGGTATAATTGATGAGTCGCTTTCTTTGGTTATTACACGAGAAGAAAATTGAAGAATAACTCATGTTGATCGAACTGGTAAGAAAAAAAATCCTACTGATCACAACTCTATGTTCATCAAATATCTGACAGATTGGACAAATCAAATGAATATTCTACATAAAAGTCATAGATTTTCAAATCATGAGACATTTAGTTATTCATATCAACTGGAAAAAAGAATTATAGAACAATGCTGATATCAAAATGACCAATACGTATCGTATGTTGAAAATTCTGATGCAATACCAATTAAGCTTATGATTCAACACTACTTGAAGTAAATTGTGCTTCACTGGTTTTGTTTGCATAGTAATGGTTCTATTGCAAAATTCAAGCATAATTTCTATCTTTTCGTACTCATTTTTAATATATATTGATATGATATTTAAATCAATTTGTTTCGTTATTCTCATAAGTAAAAGTGAATTGATACACTTTCGAATCAACAGGACTAACAATAATGTATCCTGTCGTATTTTTGGATCCGCATGAATATCATCGACCATCAACTATCGATCAGAACACTTTATTGGTGCCATGTTCTCAAACTTTACACAATGCTGTTTCATCAAACACAATCATATTCAACAAACTGGACATTTATGTTGTTCTGGTCCGTCTACAAAGATTAAAGAAGTGTAACAAATTTCAAAAACGCCAATAATAAAAACAGGTGAGGAACATTGTGGACGTGATACTATTCCAGTTAATCATCGTAATGTACACATTGGCATTCTCTTAAATTCTAACTGTCATGACAAATTTAAAGCCCAATTAATTTGAACGATAGAGAACAAAAACGTAAGTATCGTTTATAAAATATTTCGGAATAAATAGAAGTAAAAAATACGTATTTGAGGGCGTAAGTAAATGTAGAAGTTTTCTTCTCTGGCAACGACATTTTTCAATACTTTCTCTTCAGTCGAGTTGATTTGTAGAAGACAGTGAGATACAAATAATAAAAGAATTATCTTATGTACATTGCTGTTATTTTTACTGGCAAAAACATCAGTCAAACCATTCTCAGTGGTGACCGGCTATCTAGTCTGACTTGAGTATGGGCATAACATAACTTTTTGATTAAGCAATACTTTTCATGTTCATTATATGCTGTATTCCTGTGAAATTGGATAGGTTTTGAGTTAAGATCAAACAAGGTGATTTTTTCCTAAATATTTTGCAAAATGAAATACATGTTCTTAATCAGTATAAAATTCTGAATAAAAATTAGGTATCTTTTTTCTTTGAAAAATTACTTGTATTTTTATCCGTCATTTGGTACTGGTAGCAGATTAAGGAAAGATTGAAAAACCTTTTTGTTCAAATTTATCAAATTGAGTGTTACCTCATGCAGAATATGACATCATTTCTAAATTTCTGATCAAAGTTCGAAGAAAATGGATTTTTAAATGATAAAAACGTATTTTATTCTAGGATGCTATTTGACGAATTACATATTATAGTCGTCGTCAAGCGACGTAAAAATGCTATTACAAAGTTTAACTTTCCCTATTTATAATCTGAAGATCTGACGATTACATGTAATAATATTACTCGCATTTATTCAAGATAAAATACAAATGAATTGGCATTTATCAATGCTAAGTTCTTGAATATTGTTCAAAAATTTAAAAAATTATTTGCAGCAATGTATGACTTCTTGACTAAATTATATTCTAAACACAGAAAATTCATTAAAGCCAGCAATACTTTTTCAAAACAGAGTGACATAATGAAAATAACTTAATCTATAACCATATAGAAGTAACAAAGATTTATAACAACTTAGGTTAATTATGATATGTTGTTAATGAATTTTCAAAAGATGTTCGACATAGAAAAAGAATTATTTCTGTCAAATAATTCTAGTTTTACCACAACATACAACGAGATGGTGACTGCCTATTCTGAGAAATAATATTATGATAAAACAACAAAATATTCTCTCAAGAACTTGAAATTCGTTTAATACTATTGGGTTCGAATTATTTGGATATTATAATGACCTATCGATACGTTAGTATTTCATGTATTACAAAGTACATACATTGATACAATAAAGATGAACTACCTATTTAATTTTTGTTTCTCTTATCATGCTTATACTTCTAACAGCTAACATTTATTCAATTAAACGTTTTCGTATTTAAGAGTTCTTACAGTTGTTTGCTAATCTCGATGACCATGCATGGATCAGAAAAGGCATAAGAAAATGCCAAAATGAAAAGAAACACAATTTCGAAAGTCATCAGCAGTTACATGATGTTCACATTTCACCAATACAAACTACGAAAGTGAAGCTTTGAGAAAGTTATTTCAGTTATGCAAGCAATACCATACTCTCGAAAACGTTGATCCTTACTTTTTTAAACTCCGAATCAGAGATCTTAATCGAAATTCTCTAAATCTCAATGTCTAGTTCATTTTCGTTTACTTCTGTAAAATTATGAAGCAAACACTAAGTAAGACTTCAATAAGTTTTTTTAGAAAAAAAGAGAATTTCATAATAAGTCTCATTAGCCAGTATTTGATCATTATCTTTAAAGTTACTCGCTAGAATCTACTTAAGAAATATCTCATTTGATAAAAAGAATTTCATTCTACAAAACTGCATTTATGGCAGTTTCTCCAACCTTAATTGTCTAGAGACCTGAGGCTTAAAATTAGATCATTTATAGAAATTCCTTTTTTTCCCTTTCTCTTTTTCACTACAAGCTGTATTTCTCTTCTAATTTGAACAGGTCAAAACATATCTTTATAAATTCGAATACAGCAAGCTTCTTCTTGCGAAACATAAAATATCCCATCATCCTGTCGATAATCAATTTTTCATATATACTCTGTGATCATTATTTTATAACACTTTTTCTTGATATTGAGTGTGCCGAGTTTGATTCATCTGTTGTTGCATACCTGCATCTTCACCCAGCAAATTGCAGCAGAAGCTGTTGTGCTTGAGTTGAATCTAAGCGAGATTATGATCGATTGAAATGAATTTTCTGGACATTGTATTTTTTGCTTGCAAAATGATTCTCGAAGTCTGAATTCGATATTGAATATATTGTAGTCTGATAATCTACATCCTCTTAAACCAAATCATTCTTCATTAATGATCATAGATCAAAACCGAACGAATTTATCTCAACAATACCAATCTGTTGTATTTTAGCATAGGTTTTTTCTCATTTAAAAATCTCTTTCGTTATAGCGTTTACTCAAACAATGTAAATATTAAGATTAAATTGTGCGACTCGTGCGAAAAATATTTGACAGAAGAAAACAGAAAATTTGAATCAATACACATTGTATTGACACAACAGGTAACAGACGAAAATTAACATCGATGTAATTCTTCGTTTTCTATAAAAATGTTGTATCAAAATTATTTCATCGTTCGATAATTCTTTAAAATGAAGCATATTATGATGGATAAATAGTCTATTACTAAATATCAAGACAACTTCTATTGGATATTATGACAGAACTGAACATGACAAAGTTGATCACTTTATGAGTTTAACTGCTGGATGTTTACTAGTACAATTTATTATTCTCTCTTTCTCTTCTCTTCAATTAGATATAATTGAGTCATGTTCATATATGTCTTCACTAGTCAATAGATATACATTAATTTCTTTTCTTTATTAACAATATGATCGTGAAAATTTTTCTTTTGAGAACAGGCAAGATGTAATCCATTGTCAGGAGAAACCTACTACCTACTTTGACTCATTTTAGAATTGAGAAGGTGACAATTGTTTGTACATTTTATTCTGTTAAGTTTTTTACATTTATTTATTGACATAACTTAGACAAGTAAAAACTCATCAGCCAGGTAAATAACTTAATTCTATACAAAACAAAACAAAAAAAAGGATTATTTCTTGAAACAGACTGAACTACAAGTATTTTTTTTACACTTATGATATATTAAAAGTAGCGGTGAAAGTAATTTAGGGGGTCCCCCTTAAAAAGATTTTTTCAAAGATCCAATCTTCATGAAATTTTCATTGAATGCATATTTTCAGCTAGACGTCTCACAGTAAAAATTTCAACTGGATATATAGAGTCGACGAAGAACTAGCTTGAGATTTCTCTGCCATTTCAAATGGTAGAAAGTTCGAGTTAGTTTTCAAATGTATTTAAAACGTTGCACTACAACTAATTAGAGCTCGGTTTTCTTCTAGTCTCTAATACAAGACAGAGAACATATGGAATGTAGAACCAGGACTGCTAGTTTTTAATAAACTATAAAGATGGTACAGAACTTTAGAGCGCATAGAAATGTCAAAATCGAAAATTCTATTGTGAGAAAAATGCAAAATATATTTCAATACTCAAAGTCAAGACTTTCTCCTCCTTCAACTGATATAAATTGAATTTTCGAGTACTTTGCCATAGATTACTGATTAGACCGAATTAAATCAATGCACAGTTTAGACTGTACCAAGATGTTAAAAGAAAACCAAAAAATTCATTCAAATCGTATACGTCATTTAGAAAAAGTATTTCCAAGTTCTCTAAAAACCTCTTCAAAATATGTTGTACTCACCACGCTTGAGAGGGTGATGAAGAAACGTTTATTAGACACAAAAAAGCTAAACAGTAATTCATGGCAGATTTTAGATTGATGGACTAATGATGAAAAATCGTTCGATATCTATTCCGTCAACGTAAATTTATTTATAAATTAATGTTTACTAGCTTTGTGCCATTGTGTGGTTTTTCATGTTCGAGTGTTGTATTTAGTTATTTTACTTAACGATGCATGACAACTATGTCCATCATGGCCAAAAGTCAACGGAAAAGCTTAAAAGATTTTTAAAATCAAACTTTTTAGAAAGAAAAAAACGTTATTATCTTCTGTGTGATGGCTCAGAAAAACCTATGTAATATCCTTAAACCTTATTATAAAATTAATAAACTATAGAGCATTCGAGAGTAGACATATTGATCTATCTTATAAGCTATAAAGCACAAAATCGACGAATTTCATCAAAATTGATTATTGCTGAGAGAGGTGGCGACCCTTAATCCATTATAGAAAACTTTAACCTTGACACTGTTTATCTCTGCTTTTGATAAATAAAGACAATTTTCGCTTCTACATTAATGTACACACTGTATTTCATATTCAAGCAAGAGCCATTCATGGTGAATTATGTTCTTTTTATTGCGATGAAGCTCATTTTCTTAGGAAAGTTGAAAAATGGTCTATATTGTTTCTTCAAGGTTGATAAGATGTTAAACATCAAGCATGAACTACTCGTTTCTATATTTCATTATTATTCCATCGCCATTATTTTTTGTCTCCCCTAATATATATACAGACAGCTCCACATTAGAGCAGAAAAGAAAGGAATACATTGAAGAGGATATAACTTGATGTAATCGTTATTCACCACATATTACTTGAAGGATGAGATAATAGCACAGAAAAATAGAGCATAATTTTTACTGTCGGTCCATATAGAGAGAAAGTTTCTTTGAACTTTTTATAAGGAATTCAAGTACTTTCACCCTTACTTATGGTATACTCTAAATACAATAGGGGATAGAAGAAAATTTCATTTTTGATATATTCACATTTTGTTACTACAGACAGGATTTAATTCAAATTAGTCTTTCTTTAGCTTCATCTGTGTAAAATTGTTACGAATGACTTCATTAAACGAAGTTTCAAATCTTTAGACTACCTACCCACATACTTTTACCTAGTTTTGAAATAATACTTCACTTTTTATTTTATTAACGCATGTTGTCATAGTTTGTTGGAAAAAAAACTCTATGTATGATTATTGATTAGAGAATAGATTGTTAATATTATAAATGGATTTTGCAATCGATTAACATTATGTGAAAGGAAGAAAAGAATAAAGAAATATTTCATTAAAAAAACACATCTTTTCTTACCATACATATTTTTAAAAGGCGTAGCAAAAAAAACAAGGTGAAGGTGAGCATCGATTAAATTTTTTTCTTGATTAAATCAATATCTTTCTAATGTATTTACTTACTTCTCACTAGTTATAATATCTCATTTAAGCATAGATATAGTTTTATTTAAACAACTGAGTTTCAATATTAAAGAGATTTTTATTATTCATTGAGAATTTCAAATTTTGCTACGAAAAAAAAAATCATTGGTGATTAATTTAAGTAACTTCAAACTGTATATATCAGTTTCTGATTTGACGATAGTTAGAGAAATTTTGAAAATATTAGTTTATTATATTTACTTAAATGTATTCAAAAAATATTTTTCAAAACATTATTGAACATAGTCGATATTTCTCATTGAAATGTATTACTTCATCTATTTGACTCTTATTCCTGGAAATTATCTGAAAAAAAAACAAGTTCTTGCATGCAATGAATTATCAAATTCTTTGACATCTGGTTATTGATTTCGAAAAGTGTAATCGATTCCAACACCGTTCAACATCCAGAAATAGCAAGTATTTTATATTGATAGAGAAACTTTCAGAGCAATGTTTCGTAAATCAATTTTTTTTTACATATATTCCATAGAAGGGAGCAAAAAATTAATAAAACATTCCTAACTTGAATAGAACAATTATGAGAGTAAATCTTTTTTAGAGTGTTGTATTCTGATTGAACGATACACATTTCATATGAGTCTGAGTATACATGGCAAGTGATGCATGAAGATTTTTACTCATTGAATCAGCTTGATCCGATCTGCAAA
The DNA here is from genome assembly GCA_905329745.1 of Rotaria sp. Silwood2. Classification (NCBI taxonomy): domain Eukaryota; kingdom Metazoa; phylum Rotifera; class Eurotatoria; order Philodinida; family Philodinidae; genus Rotaria; species Rotaria sp. Silwood2. The sequence goes on along the minus strand of CAJNSZ010001359.1, from coordinate 13,022 downwards.
GTGATATTAGTGAAAAAAGATTTCATCAACTAACATGACCAATGTTACTTTGTTTTGAACTCCTACAAATTATGAATTTTGACTTTTAGACGTAACTGTTCTATTGTAGTTTATTCAATTTTCTAGTTATGATAAGATCTAAAGTAATAAATTGTTTATTACAAGTATCTTGTTGAAGGAAACAATTAAAGTCAAGCACAAACATAAAACATAGAAAACTATGAGCTGAATAACATGAGTCATGAGTGACGGCTTTGAAAGCAGAATCACTTTGCTATGTACGCATAATCCATAGACAATTGATGAACAAGTAGCTTGAGACATGTATAACAAAACATGATTATACAAATACGAAGCTGCAGGATGGATAAGATGATGCAATAGAAAAAAGAGTTAGTTATTCTGTAATATTTGGCTCAACTCAGAAAAATCTTTTACTGAACGAGAAAAGTCTATGGATTTGACTTTACTGAAACACTTTGAAAAAACATTGATATAGTAGTTGATTGATTGCAAACGCAATACTCGATAGATCAAGCTTCTTTGATCTAGCATAGCCCATATTCAAAAGAATGATAGAAATAGTCTTTTATTTCTATGAAGAGTGATCATGTTTTACTAAAAACAAAATTATAAAAAGACTATTTGAAATCTAAAAATTTTCATCAAGTGATAATTCTTTCATTGCATTGAAAATTCAACGACTTTTAAATAATAATATATATGAAGAAATACTATTATGAAAATATTTTCAATAAATAAATATATTTGTTTTAAGTCACTCTATTCTTTTTAGAATATGAAAGTCTAGTATTTACTTATTTGAATTCATAGATATTTGAAAGAGAAAATCAATACTTTGAAGTTTGTTATCATAAGAAAATAACCAATTTTATTAATTTTATCTATTGAATATATATCAATGGAGTAGATTAAAGACAAGAATAGTTTTCTTGTAGTCGAAGTAGACTTACGAATTTTTTTCTTTCATATTAAAAACTCTTCTCTCTTTTGAATATGATGGTCAATAAAAATTTTATTGGGTTCATCTCCAACAGTAATGGGTTGATAGACAGAAAAATAATTTAAGTAGAAATGATGTGTTTTCTTTTACATTCCCAAAAGCCAATTCAAATGTCTCAAATCGACGATGGGAAAACATCTTTTCATTTATGGATGAAAAATTCCCACAGTTAAGTCGAAATGAATATTTTTTATTACATAATCGAATAGAGCACATTGAAAAAGTGATTGAAAAACATCGAGTTGAACTGAAACTAGTGGAACACCAGTTTCATCCGGTTATATTAAGCTTTAAAAGTTAAAACGAATAAACTATAGGACTCCTGTGGTTTAATATAATCGATGAAAATGGCAACTTCTCTATTCTACCGTAGTAGACGATTTCTAAATACCAGAAATAAGGGGCTAACTGTCGCTGCATACTCACATCTAACGAAACGAATATTTTCCTTATCGTGGTACATTACTATTTTTTCAAAAGTACTTTCAATCAGTGAACTAATTTAAAATAGCGGGTCATTACTGCATTTTTTCTGGTGAAGTCTAGATAAGCTGTTCTTCTAAAAGCTATGCTGTGGACTGTTAAAAGTTCAATTAGTCACAATTTCCTAATAGTGGTATAGTCATTGTGGAAAACATTCAAAGATATCTTATAAATGCTTAGACATTGCATCCCTATTGTTTTTACACTTTGTTGGTGTGTTACACAAAATGTCTAAACACAATAGAATATATGATATTCACGTTGATTGACAGAAATCACGGTTGCTCTCGTAAATACTAAGGCAGGGCAAATTGCAGTTTCATTCAAAATCTTGCTATGCCAAAAACTCTCAATCTACTGACAAGCGACAAAATTAGCTGCATCCAAATATATGAAATCCGCAGAAGTCAGAGTATCAGATATCATGTTGTTAGAACTTGGACGCACTGCTGCATATAATAGTGCAGTATTCAAAACCTTGACTTTGTTTACATTTTTGAAACTGAGAGTTGACTCAATATTTTTCACTGCTGATGGAAACTACGATAAGAGAAATCTCATGTAAGCTGAATATCTGCTATTGCAGCTTTACTCAACAGTCTTTTTCGTTAGGGTTCTGCAATCGAGACTTATTTCATAGTGTAAAAACTGTAGATAAGCTTTGTTTCATGAACATTTTCATATAGGTCCGTATGAATATCAATGGAGGCGGGGGGGGGGGGGGGGGGGTGATTTTTCCTAAAAATTTTCTTTTTCATTTTGAAAAGATATTTTGATATAGGGCAATGGAGAATTTAACGCAGATTTTTACTACATAAATTCTATACCACATACTTATTTCCTTGGGGGAATTTTGAATTGCACTTGAGTAGATTTCCCATAGAAAAAGGCTCACTTTTTCATATTTTCCAATGAATGCCATGGAGCTGTTCTTAGAGGTCCCACGCTGGTTTTTTTACAGAATTGTAGCCTGAAGAGAGTACTTCCAAGTTCTAATAACCAACGCCCCACATAATCCATATCTTGGGAGAAAGCCTATCCTGAAAGTCCTCACATTTATCAAAATTCCGTTTTTCACGGGGCTACCGTGAGCAAATGAAACGATATGAATAGCTGAAATTTTCAGAAGAGATACATCTTTTAGTTTCCTATTATTAGTAAAAATTTGAGAGTCATACATAATTTCTATCAAAAGTTATGAAGTGCCAAAGTTACCATAAATGGACCTTTTTTCGTATATTGAGTGCTTCATAAAATTCCAATGGCTCAATATTTTAAAGCGAAAATTTTATGGAAAATAGAATTAGAATTCATCGGGATGCATGATAATAAAAAATTTCAGCTCATTTGGTTGAACCATTCATGAGATATTATTGCATTAGGACCCCCATTTATATATATGGCCATTTTTAGGCCTTTTCCTATAATGCTCATAAAAAGAATCGAGGGTTCAATAGTTTTTGAACCGGTTTGCGTCAAAAATCATAAAGCTCTTTTCTTTATAACATATCTTAAATTGAGCAAGTTCTGATAATATCGATTGAGCAACTTCGGTCGTTCCTTACATGGACTGGTTCTTAAGGCTTTTCGCTATTTTGATGAAACTTTGATATAGGCCATCGAGGGTCCTAAATCCGAACTAGAAATACGTTTCTTTGGTTGAAGTTTCATTGGTCGGGAGCTGGCCAATCAGAAATCAACTTTTTTATTTTAAGAATTTTTGCTCTTTTAATGGAACGTTACCAAGGAATCGAAATCTTTGTTTTGCACGTAGTTCCCTCGACTGAAGGGGTCATACGAAATAAAAAGCATTTGTTCGTTATCTTGCTTGATTGGGGTCAAAAAACATATCAGAGAGATTAGCTTATGTTAAGACTTTTACTCGTTTTGAGTGAACTTTGATAGAGGTTACCGAGGGCCCTGAATCCGAATCTGAAGCCAATTTTCTTAATGAGGGATTTCGATAAGACTCTGATTTTTCAGCTGCAGGATGAAATTGAAGAAATCAGAAATAGTACAAAACGAAGCTTTGGTTTAGAAATCCTTGTCGAGAATTCTCATGCTATAGATCTAATGGTTTTTTGAATTAAGCCGAGTTTGTGAGTAGATGAAGTGTAAATAAAGAAGGATAGTGCTGTGAAGATAAAGAACGAAGCATAGCAGCGGCTAGTGGTGAGTGGCGCCCCGGAGGGGCGCCGACGAACGGCTAGCTGCTGCACTCGAAAGTATTTTAAAGAAATGCTTTAAGTTGCTGGCATTCATCAAATAGACTTCAAGAGTCTAGAACATATGAGCTTGAATAAGGAGTAGCAGTTGCTCAGAACTGAGAAATATTTTGAAATGAAGTGTGAGAACACCTTTTCTGCACGTCTTCGATATTTGAATAGTACATTTGAGGGAAAACATTATTTATAGAACTTATATTCGTTCTATCGGAATGCTATTTGAATGAAATAAACGGGGGTTTCCTAGGTGGAATGCTTTCTTGTTGATACTGATGCAAATGTCGAAATGTATATGGATATATTGAAATTACCTATCTAGTCTGATGGCTAATATCAGTAGGAACTTCTTCCCAGTGTGGCAGTTCGATTATAGACCAGACCTAATATGATTAATTGTAAGCTAGAAATTCAAGTAAGTCCTATGTTTCTAGCGAACACTCTAGTAAACAATATTGTCGGCAGATGTGTCAGTAAGCGAACGAACTTGTAATAAAAATTTTAAGGAATATGGCGCGTTTTCACGAAAGTGTCGCTAATGAGCTTTGCTTTATTACCTCTCAGAAAACTGAATATAAGCTCCTTTTTTTGTGGACATATGGATATCGTCGTCATAGTGTGGTTGCTTAGATTTATTGCAGAGTGTCAATATGAGGGTATCAATTCCATTGGATGCATTCGTGACAAAATGCTCATCCGGCCCCACATACGATTATGCACAATGAGATTGACGTCAATGTCAGCGTACACATACCTACCCACTCTTTTGGAACATCTGATACTAGCTGGGTTGAAGACTGTCGATTGGAAGAAAAAATGGAAAGGGCCGAATATGCAGTCGAGGGTCAAGCGAGTCGCACAGAGGAGCGTTACTTGTTATTATAGCGTAGAGCTAAAGAACTATCAGAAATCTCATGATCAATTAAGATTTATCTCCTTAGTCAAGTCATCATGGAGAACTTCTGTTCTCCTTCGAAAACTTTCACATGTTGAGAGTCTATTTTCTGATCATATGAATTTCGGTATTAAAAAACAAAGAATCGAAAAATATGATTTATTTTTTCAATAATGAACTTTTTGTAGTTAAACAAATAAGTTTGATCATAGAAGCACTTGCCTTCGTCTTCTCTTCTCAGTGATAATTAGTTGTTTTTCGAGAACATCTAACCTGTATCTCCTTGTTCATATTATTTTTAAACAATGCCGAACATGAAAATCCAATTAAAATATGACTGAATAACAGTAGCAGCAGCATTAAATATAATCTAAATTATTTCAGATTATATTCAATAAATTTGATATATACTTTCGATTTATGAATAGATTCTTTATTTAAATATTTTATTCGTTAGAGAATTATATTATTAGTATTAATTTTTTCTATTTGTTTGCCAACTATCATAAACTTCATTGAATAGAAAATAAATACATCATAAATATGAAAATATTAACAGGTATGTGACTCCAGCAAAAACATGTATCATAGTAACAAACGTCATTGTGTAGAAAGAAAAGAATTTTTTTCGTTTTCATGAAACAAATAAACACATTATATTTATTTCATTATTTTATTTTTCATTAGATCCTTTTATATTAAAAATCCACAACAATAAGACAAAAAAAAACAGAATATTTAACCAAGATTATGTGGCTATGGATAGTTTTTAGTAAAAAAAGATTACACAAACTCTCTCAAGATAGGAGAAACAAGAAAATCAAGTAGAAGGATCGTTAGTAAAAGTTGAAAATAATATTTCATTAGTATAATCTTCAGAGAACTCTTTCACATTGTTTTCATCTCTCTCATTAGAATGATTTTTCGTTGTATGATTTGTATTGTGTAAGTTACTGTAACATAAAATATTGGTAAAACCAAATTAAATTCTGTCAATGAAATAGAACTCAGAGTTAGTAGTTTTTTCATTAAGAAAAAGCTGAGTTTTTATAACTAAATTGACTATAGGTAGCAACATTAATAGAAAGAAATGAAGATAAAAAAAATTTAATCAAATAAGTACTATACCAACAATGGCTACAACTTCTTTGTTTATCCAATTCATTAATTAAAACAAATATTAAAATCAAGCATCATCACCAAAGTTCATCCACATCCTGAAAATTTACACTATAACATTAAAATCATCTGTAACAATTACTATCTTTTCAATCATATTTGTTCTTTTGGTATTTTTTGCATATATATATGTTTCCATTTACTCTATTTGTCTTTTTTTGATCAATGTACTTCAAGTAAGTCATGTAATAAGGGAAAGTTCCTTTGCTTTTGGATTAATTTATTGTAAATAGAAGATACAATTGACTTTCCATTATGGAAACTTAATTGAAAACTTTCAATAACTATAATAACAGTTATGAATAAATATTATATAATAAGATGTTTCAAATGAAATTTTTTTAATATTCGAAATAGATTGATATGTGCACAAACACACAGACAAATAGATTTGGTTTACTGTTATTTCTGTAATAGTTAATAGCGCGATAGTTTAAGCACGTTGATTTTGAAATTCATTAATGATTCTTATTGTCATCAATAACGAAGTATGAATATCAAGTGTAATTTTTCTAGATATTCTGTTCGAAATTTTATAGACATGCATTTGTGAACTATAGAAACCTTTGCTTAAGGATTTTGCATTGAATAGAATAGCTGAAAATGTGCGAGAAATGAAACTTTACGAACTTATCTAGATAATACATTGGTTAAGTGATTGAGTTTTTGCTATGGATTTTTATGAAAAGTTTTACAAACCTATGAAAGTTTTGAAGTCAGTCAAATGATTACTAATCATGCTAACGATTATTCAATTTGGTTTATATGTCTATATTTAGCCTCATAATAATAATCATTATTATTTTCAATAAAATTGTCAGTGATTAAACTGTTAGTTTGTTATTCAGTCAATATAAAATGACATTTTGTTTGTTCGTCAACTTGTATATTATTTTAGCTGAGATTATCACTCAAAACTATGTCACAGAAACAAAACAATGTAGAAAAAGTCAAAAAAAGTAAAATGAGAATAAAAATATGAAATAAACATTTCGTAGGATGATGTACCATGAAGTCCTTAAAGATTTTGAGTTAAAAATAGATGAACATAATTTAGTTATAGATGCGAGTGTAAAAATTATTCTCTTCAGTATCATGTTACATCCACATACTCTTTTTTTTTTATAGAAATTGATTTGTATATCTCTTTAATGTAAAATTAAAATTCAATATTATCAAATTTTGATTTTGATAAATTGATACTTTGACGAATGTAAAAAAGAAAGTCACGAAATGATATTTAAATGACGTTCAGAGTTCATCAAAGAGTATTAGAATTTTAATATCGGATAATTTTCATTCTCTTAGACGTTCAAAAATATGGTCATACAAATTCAAACGGTGATGTTCAATGAAAAAAACAAAGTAATAATCACTTCAATGATTATTCATAACTATCATTTGAGTTTATTTCGAAAAAAAAGATGTGTTTCATGTCATCAAATAGAATAATCAATGATTATGAGAAAAAATTTTGATTTTCAACTCTTATAAACGCCCATTGACATATAAAGTGAACAAATAGATATAATTACCATTTTTTATCATGATGATATTCGACAGGAAGAATCATAATGCTTTGTCTTATTGTTTATGAAGGTATTAAATAAAAATCATACATAATATTCAATAGCTTAATAATAAGATAAAAATATACCAACAGAAACACTAACATTCGAGCATCTTTCTGTCAGATTGTTCAACGAGATTTTTCTTTCTTTTCACTTTTATGAAATATTTCACATTTTATCTAATCTCATTTCATGATTTGCTACAATTATTAATACTATGGCACTTACATCTGTTTATTTGTGTCCAAATGTGATGATTATAGCGATAAACAAATTTGTATTACACATATTTATCGGAATCTAACCTTTTATTTCATTATGTATGTCCGATACATTAATTATTAGTAGTGGATTATGATTAGCACCAACATAAAATGTTTTTCATTTGAATTGATACTCAACACATTCTCATTCAATATTTCTCTCCTTTATCACATCTATGCCATTCTCGTTTCTCGCAGTATATACAAAAGACTCTAGATGGTGAAATAGTTCTACCAGTTAGTAAAGCTTTCATATCGACTGAAACAGGACTTCTAAACTTACAATCAATTGTTCAACTTTCTAATTACATTATCATTACAAGTGAATCATTTTCTGAATTGATAATATTTTCTCTTTCACTAGTTTGTACTTTAATTGATTATAAAGTATTTAAAGATAAGATCAAGTTCGAACAAGTTGAGAAGTTAGAAATAAGTTGTTTTCAACTTCTTTGAAGAAGGCAATGAATAGGAGAAGATTTATTGAAGTTAGCTAAATGTATATGAAATCCTATATGTACCTATAAATTGATAAACGTTATAAGATATGAGGATCCGATGAGATGAAAGCATAGTTTACTGTATTCTTCATTATTAAAAGATAATCCCTCGTTTCTAATCATAGCATAAGTAGAGATGACTTTGTCGCTTTAATACTCGATGTAATAATCTTCCTACTTCTCGATAAATTTTTGACAGAAAAGTTCTTCTTTCTTTTTTTTTCCATTGAATATGAAAAGCTTCAAAGTTACTTTCATTCGAAAGAAATTTATACAATAAAAGACTTAATATTATAAAAAAAACTCTATTCATCATGGAAACTTTATTCTTTAAAATTAATTATGCAAAATAAACTTCAAATTTAAATATATTTGCTTAGTTATCATTAATGTTCTTGTACATCGATATTTCGGAATAAATGGTTAAATGAATTGAAAATGTCTATGAATATGTATTCATAGTGGTTTTAAATCATTTTTTAAACTTACACTGATGTACTTGATTCAAATTTCGTTCGTAATAGTTTTCCAAAAAAAGTATAACATCTTCCAAATAAGTTTGAATGCGTACAATTAGATGATGAAAAGAGTTGAGTTTAATAGAAAGTTCGTTCTTTCATGAATCTGATACATATGATAATGAGATAGAAGATTGTTGTGTGCAAAGTTATTTTGCTAGGGATGAGGGGTAGCGATATGAATACCAAATGAAAGTCCGTGAAAAACTGGATCTAGGATTATAGTTACTAATTTAATAGATAATGATAGACAATTTAAATCTTCGATATAGACGCACGCACAACGTCCTTTCGTTATGTATTGTCTTTGTTCTTCTTCTTTTCATAAAAGCATACTTTCTTGCTCATAACCACAGCTATGCTCACGTGTGAGCAGAACCAAATTAACAAATATAAACTCCTGAAAAACTATTTTTTCCAAAAAAACAACAAGATCAACTGCCAACTGTAGAGTACTTAATAACTCTTTATCTAGTCAAAAGAAACACCTGATAGACTTCTCGAAATACATAGATCACTTAATTGTTTCGATTTCTTTCAAGAGATATGGGTGTAAGTTTCATTTTCTCTTCATTTACACTCACACTCTAAAACGACAAGACAGGACCATTCTGCAATATTTTGTATCACTGTATTTCGTTCAAAGAATGGTTGCCTTCGTCGCATTATTGAGTATATTTTGGATTAGGAATCGATAGAAATTTTTTCAACAATCGGTGATTTCAAATCACCGACACTCTTATATTCTATTCTCTTTTAACATTTACAATAGAATTTCTTTAAAGATATAAATTCAATATAGGGTGTGGGTGTGGGTGTGGAGGTGTGGGTATGGGGGTGTGGGTGTGGGTGTGGGTGGGGTGTGGGGTGTGGGTGTGGGTGTGGGTGTGGTGTGGGTGTGGTGTGGGTGTGGGTGTTTTTTCATCGTATCTTCATTGTTACCCACACCCTCTGTTTTTATCGAGATGTTTTTATATTTACGAAATCTTAAATTCCATTAATTAGCTGTAAATATATTGCTTTCACATAGTTGCAACATCCTATTTGTCATGTGCACTTTATATGAAGGAAAAATAGTTTCTCTTTAAAGCTGTCATACAATTTGTCTGAGTGAGAATATTGTTGGACTACATTTTTTGTAGGACTATATAAGAATCTATTTAAAAAGCTATGTTTCTCTGTGAAAATCTTTCACAACATTTTGACTTTTTCTTTGAGTCTACTAGTGTTTGGTATAAATATATTCTCACATGTATCTATTTTGATAAAGGAACTTTATCTCTTCAACAGAATGCTTCATAATTAAAAAGTTCAAAAGCATGATGAAGTGGATGTTTAAATAGAATGATTAAACAAACTATGTGGAGGTATTATTTTTGTGACACAAAAAATGGTCGAAAGTTAATATCGAATTGCTCTATTGGTTTTCAATTTTCCATAGATTGGGATATAGCTATGGTATTGGCTGTCAGTTCAGACTTCCTCTTCATTCTTAATAATTAAATCTCTTAAGAGTTCTATTCTTTTAAGCCGTTTTCTGTCTCTCATACTTTTACTCCTGTTTCCATTGTATTTTTATTTTCGTCCTAGTCGATTTCTGAATAGCAAAAGTTGAGTACAACAACTTGCTTGCATGACAGATATATAAACCGTTCTGTTTTCAATACGATTTCAGTAGTAGAGTGATATTATGAAAGTTAAGCGTGCTTGCATCATGATTTTTCCATATTGCAAACAACAGATACAGTAAAACACCCCGTGAATTATATTGTGGACCTGATTGAATGATTCACCGTGAGAAAGAACGAAACATTTCTACTAACTAATGAGTTTCTATTGATAGCTCTTTACTATTCTTAATCAGATATTCATTCAAATTATACTAGGTTAGTTTTATGCCTGCACTATCGGTTTGATAATGTTTATCGTTTTGACTACCTTTATCTATAATCAACATATGCAAAGGAGCTTGTTCGATAACTGCGGAAACAATTTTGGTGTTTCTTTTTGCATCACTGTTGCCGATGTTTATGATGGGTAGAAACAGTTTTTGTTCTTGCTAGTAAAGAGTTTGATACTTGAATAGGAGAAAACGTTTCTCTATTATTATCGAAAATTGTCGGACTTTCTTATTGGTCTTCATCAATCTGATCATCATCGATGTATAATTAGATAATTAGTCATGAGGAACTTTTTATGTTTACTTGGTAATGAAAGCTAATGAATTTGATCTTAACAAACACCTTTGTGCACACTGCTTTGAACATTGGAAAGAGCAGAAAAAAAAAAAAGTTGACTTAACATTCAATACATATATACATATACAGAAAATTGAAGTGCAAATATGATAGAAAAAATCAAAAGTCAACTACTTGATGAATCTTCTAATGTATGTTTTGCGTCGTTCATTCAAGAGAGATAGGCTAAGGCGTTGATGAATTTCTTAATTTTTAATTTATAAAAAAAAAATTATCTTTTGTTTTTATTCCACTACTTCAACAGAAGTGGACTATTCAATCTCTACACTTATCATTTATAAGACATTTATTCTCTTTCTTTGTTTTATTACTTCGACAGAAACGTGATATTGAACGTATGAATTTATAATTTATATAGTACTTATCTTCTTTTTTCATAGAAAATCTTTTATTTCAATTATTTTCTAATTCACAATAGATATCTAGCTCTTCATTTATACTGGAATTTGAATTAGGCAACTCGTATATAAGAATACTAATCTGTCAAATAATGTGCATCCATTTATAAATTATCATGAGCGGCATCTGATATCATATGAAAAGTATCGAATACGATAGTCTTTAAGTGTGATGAGAAGACTTTCACCCTATGAGTTTAGATTTTGTCATCATGTTAATATTTATGCCAGAACTCTTGCGAAGATGTTAGTGTTATCGTTTAACTTTGCGATCCAAACTTGTATTCTCTTTTCTTCTTCATGAGTTTTACATCTTTTTGCTACTCTCATGCAATTACACTGAAATTAGTGTTGAGAAATACGTGTGAGAAGCCATCATTGTATGTCTATTCTCTCATGATCGACCTCACTTGCGACTCACCAGTATACAGAATTTGTATCTTTATCATCTATCTCTCACTTTGAATTGCATTGAATTGTTTTCACCATGCAAACTTAGTTATGAAAACAGTCACCTGAATATTCTCTTTACTTTTTACCTATCTGATTCCATTCTACTTAGTTTTGAAGGAATTACACTACGTTACTAGAGCAAGCAAATTGTGTTTCAATCAGATGTGCTTGGTTATCATGTGTGACGATAACATTAGTTCATACTGTCTTCAATAAATACTTTCTTCCGATCTTTTTCTTCTTCCTTTTTGCTATTTTCTCGTTCCTTCTAATGCGTAACCGTTTATATTCATGCATATAAAGACGCATAGCTTGTTCGTTTTCTTTGCTCTTACAGTGTATCAGGCCATTCTCAGAGAAGTTAAAAAATAAAGCTATGTAGAAATTCAAGTAAGAGTTCTTCATGATAAAATGTGTTCTGTTTTTGCTGACAAAAATCATGATACTCTTAGAAGAGTTGTTAGATGGTTTGAACAGTTTCGTTACGACCGTAAAAAAGTTAAAAGCAGCACACAAAAGCTACTTGTTCATCTGTTTTATTTTTGTTTCGCTACACTTAATTGTGCTATGTGCTGTATCTTCAATATACATACCGTATAATTAATATAAAGAAGCATCTTCAAAGTACGAAGATCATGTATCAGTTATTGGAAAATCGATGACTTTTTGATCGAGGCGTAAAACTTCTCGCGATGCAAGTTATCTACATCAAAAGAAAAGGCTAAAATTTTTACGTTGATATGCCTGTTTATATGTTTCTCAGACGGTAAGATCGATGGAATTTTGAAAAAAAAGAAAAATGCGTCAGCTTGAGCATTGATAATCGTTATCTCTTAAGAGTGTTTTTGTGATGAGGAAACAAAAATTAACAAAAAGAATATTTGATGAAACAAACAGTGACTCTTAAGTTGAAAACAAATAGAATTTGATTGTAATTTTTTGAAAGCGAGCTATTAATACAATTTATATAGCATGAGTCTTATGTCGACTAGTATAAACAACATTTTACGCAGTAGTTTTAAACATGGTAATCTTTTGAGATATTTGAACTTTTATAAAATTTCATTCCTCTTGTTCTGAACTGATCTTCACGTATTGTTGTATATTTCACTCAATAAAATTCTATGTATGTGAAATAAGAATTCGTTAGCTCTTCGAATGATAAGTTTCTTTTTTTAATCTCTGATCAATGTGGAGTTATGAAATGATTGTTTGATTTTATCTTTGTGAATTAGTAGTTCAATATGATATTAACTCT